>JAOTRQ010118074.1:0-19193 GCA_028565875.1 Hoplisoma paleatum | reverse complement strand
GTCTCTCTCTCTCTCTCTCTCTCTCTATATATATATATATAATATATATATATATATATATATAATATAATCAAATATATTATAAACTGAGAAATTAAAAAAATATGTAATACAATAAAAACTAATAAACAGATGATATGGAATTAATTCTCTCTTGTTACTCTGTAGGGTGACGCCGGAGAAAAAGGGCCACACGGGTTCAAAGGTCCTAAAGGTGAAATGGTGAGTGTGAGTTGTTTACTGCGCCCACACACACACACACACACACACACACACACACACACAATTACTTCAAGGGTGATTTAGTGTCTCTAATTAGTCTGACTGCAAGTTTTGGACTGTTGGAGGAAACCGAAACCCGGAGTATCTAGCGGAAATCTCAGCATACATGTGGAGAACATACTAATCCACACCAAAAGCTTGTATTTGACTTTAATTCTGATTCCGTTTTGTTCTGTTTAACAGGGGAAAATGGGTTCTAAAGGTCTGGCTGGACCTCCAGGTCCTAAAGGAGAACTGGTACTAACATAACGATTCGATTACTATTATGAATATAGAATGTATATTATATATTTATTTACATATATAATAATATAACAACTCGATTTTAACTCTAACAGGGAATCCAGGGCAGAGATGGCAAGGATGGCACTGCAGGACTCGATGGCGAGAAGGTAGAAACTTCTTCTAGATGTTCTGCTGGATGATTTGGTGATTGATGATTTGGTGATTGATGATTTGGTGATTGATGATTTGGTGATTGATGATTTGGTGATTGATGATTTGGTGATTATTTGGGGGGGGTTGTAGGGTGATGCAGGTCGGATGGGATCCTCCGGAGAAAAAGGACCCAACGGTTTACCAGTAAGTATCAAATCTTTCAGAACCAGTTTATCCCAGTCAATCATTTTATCTTTACTGGGTTTATTTATAATATTAATGATGTTTTAGGGTTTACCAGGAAAAGCCGGCGCTAAAGGAGCCAAAGGAGGAGCGGTACGTGCACTAATAATCATCATTATCATAATAATAATGTGTACATGAGAATAAAACTGAATAAATAAATAAGAAATAAAATGTTTATGTAAAGTATTTTTGTGTATTTGTACTTTTACTGATCCTGGACCAGGAGCTGATTGGACTGTTTCTCTTTGATTGGTGGTTCTAATAATGTTGTAATAATGTTGTAATAATGTTATGGACTTCTCTCTCTTACAGGGGGACCCGGGAGAGATGGGAGAGACAGGACCAGCCGGAGAGCCGGGTATTCCTGTACGTATCTCACGCTGAAGTAACTCTTGTTACATCATATTGAGGTTTTTATTAAACGTACTTTATTATTTATTCCTGCTCTGACAGGGTGAGATCGGGGTTCCAGGAGAGAGAGGTGAAGCTGGACCCAGAGGTGTTGCCGTGAGTGTTATAGTTTCCTGTCACCACTAGGTGGTGCTGTTTTCTAGCACCACCATGTTCCATTGACTTTGAGCGGTGCTGGGGGGGAGGGAGGAGGGAGGGAGGGTCTCAGCTAAACCTCACAGGAACGTTTGAATGTCGACGGTTCCAGCTGAACGTTTGATGTTTTGATGTTTGTATGTTAGTTTGAGCAACGAGAAGCATCAGAGATGATTTAGTGAAATCAAACAATAAATGGTGATTGTACATGAACGCAGGGTCGCCGAGGTCAGGAGTTGCTTAGCAACTGTACAGTATAACTGTCAAATCAGGAAAATACCAAAACACTGTTCATAGATGCGTACGCACATACACACACACACACACAGAAAGAAGTGAATTAACTAAAATGTGTTTGTGTGTGTGTGTGAAGACACATACATTGATACACTAGATCCAGATGTTACACTGAATACACTACATTATAATATGTACATGAGGGTTGTGTCTGAGGGAGAGGAAGGTCTCACGGGTTCGAGTCCCACTGTCCCGTGAATCCCGTGAGTTGTTTGTTGTTCTCGACACATCTGTGATGATTTTTCAGGGAGGCATCGGACTGATGGGAAATCCTGGACCTCAAGGAGTCAAGGGATTCCAGGTTAGTATCAAAACACGATTCAATCTTCTGATCATGAAAATGTTTATTTTTGAAATAATGAATGTACAGTGTTGATGTGTAGAGCTTCTGTACATTTGTCTACATTTGTTTCTATGCACATGGTTTCTTTATTGTTATATTTGCTGTACACTGTGTAATCAGAATATTCGAGTCTCACTGAGAACTCAGACAGACTCACACAGTTCTAGTTCTAGTTCTCATTAACAGGGAATGAAAGGTGCAGTCGGGGATCCGGGACTTCCAGGTCCGACCGGACTCAGAGGAGGATTCGGTGAACAGGTCTGTAATAACCAGCCAATAACATTGATGTGTAGTATTTAGTGTACTCAGACTGGATTACTTTTACTCATTACTGTTCTTTGTTTTGTACTTTTTTAAGAATGATTTCACTACATTTGAAATCGAGTCTGTAAAATGATAAACAACTCAAATCACATCCAGATCAAACAGGGTTGCCAGATTTCCTGCCAGAGATGCAGAGAAAGGTGTGAAATTATCTGCACAATCTGGCAACCCTGTACACATCACATACATTACGAAGTCACATGATCAAGTACTTTTGATCAAAATCGTTATTAACATAAATAAGAGTAAAATATAACATTAATGTAAACAAAAGGTGCTGGAATAATAATCAGAAGCATTAAACATTCCAACACTTGCACCCTAACAACCTGGCTAGAGTTTGCATGTTCTCCCTGTGCCTGTGAGGGTTTCCTCCAGGTACTCTGGTTTCATGTTTGTTTGTTTGTGTGTGTGTGTGTGTGTGTGGTCAATCTGAGCTGTATTTTCATAAACTCTAGAGATCTGAGATCTAACAAAGGCTGCTACTGTTCAGCAGAGTGGGAATAGAACAAAGCTCCACTTCATCACACACACACACACACACACACACACAGACTCCTGTGTCTGAATGTGTCTCTCTCTCTCTCCCCCAGGGCCCTACAGGAGCTGCGGGTTCGAAAGGAGACATCGTGAGAACTCTGTTCTTCCTCTCTACAGTCTACACGACATGAACAAAAGTATTTGGACACTTGTTTAAAAATCAGAGATCAAAGACGATCAGAGACGACGTCTCGTCCTCTTTATCTTCTCATGGAGCTTCTCACGAGACTTTCAATCCTGTCTGTGGGAATTTTTTGGAAAAGTTAACCTTCTAACTAACCCACTCAAATGTGGTCCTATCCTAAACAGACCTCATAACCAACCCACTATTACCGGGTCAGATCCTGATAAACCTGTTAAATAACCAGCCCCATACTACATGGCATGATACTAACCTATCAACCAACCCACTACCTTATAACCGACCCAAATCCTAAATAAACCTCATAACCTCATAACCTCAGTCTTCTTTGGGATTGTTGTTGTTGGGTTCAAATCCTGTCACTGATTATTTGATTATATGAGGCGTCCCAATACTTTTGTAAACACACACACACACACACACGATATGAGTAAAAGGGGGGGGGGTGTACTGGTTCTGAGTAACTTAATTCTGAATGTTTAGGGCATGGCCGGGAGTGATGGATTACCAGGGGAGAACGGAGAAGCGGTACGCCACCTATCTGTTACAACTCTAATCACTTTAAACTCATCACCAAAATAAACAAAAACCTTCCTCGTTTGTCCTCTAGGGTCCGTTCGGTCCTCCAGGACAAAAAGGCGAGGTGAGTGGACATCCTGCACCGGGTGCGATATTCTGCTAGCACACCAGCCCCGAGATTCCCAAAACCTTTGTTCAGATTTCAGCTCTGACACCGCCATCTAGTGGGCGCGATCGGAAGTAAAAAAGATCCCGATCAGCACAAAACAACGATTGAGTTTTACATGTGAAGGACAAAAAAGGGGGTTTGACCAGTTCGGAGGGGGCGTGAGGGGTCTAGAGTCATGGTGGGACACTGTGTGAATACACTAAACACCTGAACTGGTCACCAGGATACAGAGACAAACAAACACGAACTGCGGGAGGAAACCGGAGGACCCGGAGGAAACCCAGGAAAATGGGGGGAGAACATGCAAACTCCACACCAAATGCCCTGGACCCTTAACTGGGAATCAAACCCAAGGAGATGTTTTTTTGTTAGAATAAATAAAAGATCATTATATAAACTTTGTCTGAAGTTTTTTGTCTAACCATACATAATATAAAAAAGTTAATAATAATTTCATGTTTCACACATGGTGACAGAATCGTATCGTTAATCGTATTGCATTGTGGGTGGAGAGTATCGTTACATCCGTATGATGCTACACAATAATAACAGTAATAAATCTTTTGCTTTAGTCTGGAAGGAACGGTGAGTTGGGTCCTAAAGGAGTACCAGGACCACAGGGAGAGACCGGTGCAAGAGGGCTGCCTGGTAAACCAGGCCTGATGGGCTTCCACGGAGAACCAGGTCACCCGGGTGTGGCCGGGAAGACGGGCGTGCCGGTGAGTCACATGACCTGTTCTGTACTTTTAATATCTAATCAAGTTAAAATATCTTTATAAATGTTGTTGTTGTTATCAGGGTAAACTGGCGAGTGAGCAGCACATCCGAGAACTTTGTGCTTCCATGATCGATGGTAAAATCATCAACTTGTTTTATCTGAAAACATTTTCCTCACAGCTCACGCCGTGTCATTCACTCATTTCAGACCAGATTGGCCAGTTGGCGGCGAACCTGAGGAGGCCGTTGTCTCCCGGCGCCGTGGGTCGACCCGGTCCTGCCGGACCTCCAGGAAAACGAGGGGAAGTGGGAGCGATTGGCCTTCCCGGGGCCCGAGGCTCTCCGGGATACAGAGGACTTCCAGGAGATCTGGGTGATCCTGGTCCAAGAGGTGATGCTGGAGAAGCTGGTGATAAAGGACCTGTTGGCAAAACCATCGACGGACCAGTGGGTGACCAAGGAGAACCGGGTACGAGTTTATAGAACTAAAAATATTCTGATTAGAACCGCAGGTGTACACGACCCAAGAGAGGGAGTGTGTGAGAGTGAGAGAGAGAGAGAGTGTGTGAGAGTGAGAGAGAGAGGTACAGTTCCACCAGTGCAGGGAGATAATTATATCCTTATACACTGAATTTAAAAGAATTATTGTGAGATTTAGATCCACTGGTGTTGTTTGTATTACACAAAAGAAACGCACAGCGCCCTCTGGTGTTAAACACAGAAACTCCCTAATGTTTACTCTGAACATTTAACATGAGTAGATTTTTAAGACTCATAACTTTACTAGTAATAATACTTTTTTTACATTGTTTATGTATAAATATGTAATATGTACTAGTTAACTTTTTTAGTCTCGACTTGAGTACTAGTAGTACTAGAGTAATATTTGAGTACTCACTCCACCTCTGGATATAACTGTTAGCTCTTTTTTGCCTCTCTCTCTCTCTCCAGGTCTCCCGGGAGTACAGGGCATCGTGAAAGATGGGCGTGACGGTGCAGCAGGAGATCCGGGCGAGACAGGTGAGGCGGGCAGACCGGGCAGGACGGGTCACCAAGGACCTCCGGGAATCTGCGATACGTCTGCCTGCCAGGGTGCGGCGCCACACGGGAAATCATCCGGTCCAAAAAATCATTAAATCGAACAAACATTTGACATACACTCCTTCATGAGGGATGGAAGAGTTCGTGAGAACCTCCGGAGGACGAGCGAGGGTGTGTGGACACCACGATGGACGGGACACTTCGAACCGGGACCCAAAGCTCGAGAGCCAAACAGCAACACGGCAAGAAGTGTAAATAAATAACACAAACTGTTCAGGTAAACATGAGAAAATACAAACGAACGAATGCATTTGTCTGTACAGAGCTGTGAAGAACCAGCTCTTTACCAAGAAGTAAATAATAAATAAAAATAAAGAAAGGTTTTTTTGTGCATTATACTTTTTTCAAGATCTAACAAGAGAGCATCACTTGGCTAAAATGTTTTGTATATTATTGCATCATTACTTAGTATTTTCCATAATGTGTTAATATTGTGTTTTATTTTATTTTCTTTATTCGCCTAAATGTTCAATGATTAATAAGCACACACGCACACACACACACACACACCTGTTACTGTGTTTACGTTCTACCACGTTCACTGCTGGTGCTGTTATTACTTTAAAATAAACTATTTATTATTTGTGGGTGACTTGTGTGTACAGTTCGACTCGACAGAATAAAGCCACTTTTCAGTAAAATGCTACTCTACTTCTTTTTAGTACTTTTACGTTTGGGACTCAACTGATCTCAGTTTTAGATTCTTATTCTTCTTTATTGTTGTAATGCCAGTTGTGACGTCACTTAGTAAGCTATTAAAATTGTGCTATTATAGATCAACCACGGAGTGTCTCCTATAGAATAGAAATGGGAGAGAAATAAAGAACAAGTAAACCTTTATTCAACTAAACAGCGCCATCTGCTGTTTGATTCTGGTAGTTCAAACTAAAGTAAACTGGATGAGATTTCAGTTACAACCTTATCGAATACAAAAGAGTCATGAACATACAAACATTAGGATCACACATCAAAAATATTCCAGATGTTGGGCTGATGGATGCTGCACATTTCATTACATTAAAGATCCAAACTGCTATATTATCTCCAAAACAGGATAAAAGGACGAGCCACAAACACTTAAGAGGTAATTAGCTTATGAGACTTAATAATCCCAAATGACATCAGAAAAATGTATTTACTTGTAGGACCTGAAGGTAAAATCCTGGTTTTAGATCCTATAGAATCAGGTCATAGAATTTGATCCTGTGATGAAATCGTCTGATCCCGGTGTTTGGGATGAACAGAACCGTATGACTAAAACAAACAGAACTAAAAGAACTTTACCTAACTGATGTCACACTGTCCAGACGAATGCACTGCAGGATGCACTTCCTGTTGGTAACGCAGAACTATGATGTAACACTGTAGCTGCAAGCCTCCAATCATGTTACGCTTCATTCTGAAGTTGTTTTGTAGGATGTAAAAGTTTGGGGATGATAATAATAAGCACAGTTCCAGGACTTAACTAGGACTTTCACCCCTGACAGTCGTTAGGTGTAAATTAGATGATGAACTCTCACACTCAGGAACAACATCAGCAGAACTGGGTTTGAGTCGAACTCCCGTCATCCCACAGAAAGTCTTCTGAAACTCCTACAAACACAAAAACATACAAAAATAATTCATAAATAAATAATAAAAACAGATACAATCCTAAATATAACTGACTATAACTAACAGTTTGGTCTCATTGGCCAGATGTTGTCTGTATATCTGACAGTGTAGAAACAGAAAAGCACTTTCCTACGTTACACATGTAGGATACGAACTTGATGGTTCTACCTGTTTGATGGAGTCTCCATAAACTTCCTTGATGTATTTGAGAAAGGTTGTGGTCCACTGCAGGGTGGAGGCTTTATCAGTCTCGGGGTTACAGAACGGAACCAAACGATTGAGTTCATCACAACACAGACGGATTCTCTTCCTACATCATTCATCACACATGTAAGATGTACAGTCCTAAGAGAAGCTGTAATGGATGATGATGATGATGAGACTGTTGTACCTGCGCTCTCGTTCCTTCCTGTTGTGTCTCTCTCTGCATTCTGAGTTCTCCTGAGAAGGTTCTGCTCTCCTGCCTGCTTTAGAACCGGCTCTCATGTTAATGTTTTTGGAACCCTGGATCGTATTGAGATCCAGGACCTGTAGAGCTCGACTGTTGTGCATCCGGACTCGCTTCCGGACTTTCCTTACCACTTTCATTGGTGACAACGATGACACACACAGTGCTGTAAGGACGTAACGATTCACAGAGAATCAGTTAAGAATCGATTCAGTCAAGGCACCATGTAACTCAATAGTCATGTTTACTGAATCAATGACTTTATTTTCTTAAATTTCATCTTGGTTACAAAAAATCATGAAGTAATCTTTGGTTTGTTTCGTTATGTGTCAAACAGTGTCATGTGTCTGCGTGGGTTTACTCCAGGTGCTCCGGTTTCCTCCCACAGTCACAATTTAATGTAAATTGAAGATACTAAATTGTCCATGAGTGTGTTTGATGTGACGTGTCAATCATCTCCTGTCATGGATGTTACCTAAACAAGTAAAACACGACGTCTGAGATGAGGATTCTGAAGTCGGCAGCTTACGAAATGCCAAGGATGGCAGTCATTACCATCTTATACCCTGTGTAATTCATTCTGCACTGGGATTAAATCCACTGGAGTATCTTACACCTACTTTCCTGCTGCAGGTCGACTCCATCAGTGTAGATGTTACAGGGAGATGTTACCACGGCGTCTGTGCTCTGATTTCCTGTAGAACTGTAACTCAGCTTCCTGGGACTGATCACTTCTGACTGCTTTTTGTTCTCTGTCAGCTGAGAGAAGTCACCCTGCCATATAAAAAAGTACAAATCTTATAAACGTGTGAATCTGAAGCCAAACAATATAAACATCTGTAATAACAATCGTGTTGACTGCTAAATACACAACATTACCAAAAGTATTTACTCACCCATCCAAAATTAGGTCAGAATCAGGTGTTCCGATCATTTCCATGGTTACTGGAGTATAAAGTAAACCACCTCGACATGCAGACTATTTTTACATTGATGAAGGTGTGTCGCTCTCTCAGGAGAGAATTTCAGCATGGGGGAGGAACTGTGACAGGATGACTTAAGCACATATGTGAGTCGAGGCAGGTGAGTGAATACTTTTGGCAATATATGTATAAATATGACAATTTATAAGGAAATATAATGACATGAATTGTTTCATGCTGAACTGTGAGACCATTTCTATGGTCCAGAATCCTCAGTGAATACAGTGTGTTTACTGTAGATGTCATTACGTGTGTATTACCTGAAGCCCCTGGCTTTTGTTGTTTACACACATGTACACACCAGATGCTTCAGTTGTGTTACGGTTCTCTGGACAGTTCTCAATCGATTACAGTGAATTTTAACACCGTTCTAGTTTTAATGTGTACATGTGGCTACCTGACTCGTAACAGGACCCGAGGGATTGTCTGGATTTCCTTCATAAGCGAGACCTGCTGTTACCACCTGCTCAGTTTTAGGCCACTGATCAGGTGGAGAGTGCAGGGCGATGCCCGACATGTCTGTAGACTGATGCAGAAGTGACAAGAAGCTGAAATAGAAAGATATGAATACCACTTCACAAACTGACTCAGATTCATCAGTAACAATAACCAAGATCCATCTGTGGATCGACATCGTTTATACACCGGATACCCTTACTTACGTCAAGCAGCTTACTGTGAACATACACTACACACCCAAAATATTTGGACACCTGACCATAAACTTGTTGGAAACCCGAAGCAGGTGAAGAGGTTTAAACTTCTCAGTTCTAATCTCGGCACTGGTATTTAGTTAGGTGAGGCCCGAGCCTTGTAAAGCAGGTCTATATTACTATGTGCATCAGGAAGGGTATCCACCACTAAAATGATGCCTAACCCATGTGTGTTTATGTATATGTAAATCATATTATATACATATTATAAAAAGGTATAAGAGAACACGTACATATTTAATACAGCAGCCTCCTGTTGTTTGGTTAAATCAGTGGGTTCACAGTTGAACCTCGTCTCCAGACACACTCGGGCGGGGGGGTTGGTTCTGGGTCCTGGTGGGATATTTCGGTGACTCCCCTTCAAACCTCCCACTGCATATTTGACTTTCGGCAACAAGGGGCTGGGCACCTCTGCACATCGGACGGGTGTTTTCTGTCCTGGGTTTGAATCGCCAGAGGAATGATTATAAAGCGCCATGCTAACTTCCTGTCTGTTCTCTGTGGTCTCGATATTAAGTGCTAAGCACTGAGCATCCGAGTACGCCAGAGTTAGTGCGTTGGGCCGGCGGGCGGGTGACCCGGACGGAGACGGACACGTCCTGCTGGTCGGTTTAACAACCGTGTAGGACGAGGGGTTAAACCTGACCTCCCCGTCGGGTACCTGAACCTCCATGTTAATGAGGTGCTGAAGGTGTGTGGACTCCATCTCAGTCACTCCCATCAGGTTCACATCAGCAGTGACTTCCTGCTCTCGACCGCATCCGTTCGGAATGATGACCGTGCTCGGCGGCTGAGGGACATCCTGACCAGAAGGGGGCGTCACATATTCGGTCTTGCAGGCCACTGAAGTGATCATTCTTTAATCATACCGAGAAAAATGTGAGCTTTTAATATCATGATTTACATTCATACACTCACTCATGGACAATTTCTACAGTTCAACAATCTGCATGTTTTTGGACTGTAGGAGGAACCCCACACAAACAAACTTGCATAGACAGACAGATCGCAGATAGACATACACAATGATAAACTAGATCCTGACAAAAAGACACAGACTGATAACGAAATTATTATTTTTTAAATTCATCCCTAATAAGTTTGTACATCACATTATCATTACGTTTACATTCTGAGATTCAGTGATTATAATGTTATACATTCTCGGTGTTTCCCGCCTTTTATATTAAACGATCTCTCGAGCATAAGTTTGTGGTGGCTAACGCGGTTAGCATTGTTAAATCCTGTCACATGAAATCGTTATAAAATGTTACAAAACTGTTTTAATGAGCACAAACTCGCTTCTTACACTAGAATTTAAAGTTTTAACAACTCATTTCAGAAGATTATATAATGAAGTGTTTCTGTAATTACCTCAGATTTACATTCAGAATAATGTTCAAGCCGGACGGTTACCTCAGCACAGCCAGGATTGTACAGAATCATTCAGAAACATCTACTAACCTGAACCGAGGGCCAGTTTTCTTATATAAGATCATAAAAATGTAGATAAATGCGAAATAAAGTCGTTAATGTTCAGCCGAGGCGTCAATAATGTTTCATTATAGGCTTTATACAACCGGGGGGTTGCCAGATCAGTAATAATCACTACCCTCCTCCAGCTCTCTCTCTCTCTCTCTCTCAAATATACACACATATATGGACAGACAGACAGACAGACACGTTGATGTCATAATATTTTTGGGGTTTAGTTCATTGACCAATTGTTAGACAAGACACAACCAAAATCTATGATGAATTATTTAACAGCTAGCCAAAAGGATCCGGGTTCGATCCCCAGGTGGACAGTCTGGGTTCTGGGGTCTGTGGGGAGTTTGCATGTTCACCCCGTATCCATGGTAATTTGCAGCAAGTGCACCGGTTAACTCCCATAGTCCAAAAACATACAGCCTGAAATTGATACAGAAATGTTCCTGTTCAGGTGTTTAGTGGATTCACCCAGTGGATGTCCCACCGTGACCCTAAATAGGATTAAGAGCTGGTAAAAGCTTTGATGGATGATGTGACTGGAAGACATTCTTCATTATTAAGACCTGAAAGTCATTATTATTATGTCATTACATTTTAAGAGCTGCAAGTATACTAGTATTATAAATAGAAATAAATAAACAGTTTCATATTTTCTTTTTTTTATTATTGAATGAATCAACACAAGATGCTTTTGTGATCTTTCTATACAAACTCGTGACCTTTCACTAGGACTTCTGGCTGCATCCATAGGAAGGTTTAAAATACACATTTAACCCAGATGTACAGAAGTACAACTGCAAAAGAAATGGATAGTTTAGTGATTAAACTAATCTAATAAAAAAATAAGAGACAACCGGTGTTTAATACAATTCAAATAAATGAATGATGAAGAAAACACAAGCATAAACTGTACTGCATACAAAATATTAACTTAGAAATGCTAAATTCAGAGTTTGTAGTTTAATGTGGCTAACTGTTCTAACCAAGGTTTCCAGTGTGGTAAGAACACAAAAATCAGTGAATAATTGTGTAAACAAAATAACATTTATCCTTTAAATTCACATATTTAGTATCAAACGTACACTGAACACACCCACTAAGACGTATCCTCATGTCTAGTAGCTTATTGATATGTTCTGAGTAGAAGGAGTCTAAATAACTGTTGCAGACAGAAAATAAAAATGCTAAATGAAACAAGAATCGAACCCGGTTTACTGGAACTGTCCTTAAATTAGTCATTTGTGTATTTGTTCCTCAAAGGCATCATTTAGGCACAATAGTAGAGATGTAACGAATCAAATATGAGCAATAAAAATCAATTCAATTGGTTGATCCTTTTGAAGTTATATTAAATTTAAACAGTAGAGGGTGCTGGTGCTTTATATATATACATATACGTGGGGGGTATATAAATCATAATAAATAATTTATTATTCATAATGTGAACCATATTGCATTGTTTTATCCCCGCCTATTTGGAATTAGCACCTTCAGTTTTCCTTAGTCGTGTGTCTATGATACATTAAAGTCCCTACAACTCGTCCCTTCATCAGGACCCTGACCGAGATGGCCTTCATCAATCCTAAATCTTTGCCGTCGTCGTCTCCTCCTCTTTCGTTTTGATCGCCGCAGCCACTGCTTTCCAGGACTGTTGTCGTCCTGAGCACTAAATTCCTCCCCGTCGTCTTCATATTCTTCGTTCTCTTCGTCTGGAATGGAATCTTGTGAGGTTTCTCCTTTACAAATACGAGAACGATCATCCAAGCAGCCCGGATTCACTGCTTCACTGATCGGTCCTCTGGCAGGAGGATTCTGTAGTCTGTCGTACGGACAAGGTCTGGGCATCCTGGGATTGTAAAATCGAAGTGGGCCAGCAGAGGGCGTCGGGAGCAAAGGACCAGACAGACGCAAGGGTTGAATAGATGGCTTCCCCGGGGGGGCATCAAATCGGATCTGGTTCTGACCTGGTTTGGGTCTTTGACTGAGACTAAAATCCATCAAGCTTGGTAGGTTGTCTTTGTGTTGGGGTGCTGGCATTCTCTGGCCATGAAAATGAGGCAAGGGGGCTCTTTGCAGCCTAAAATTTGCAGGTGGGTTAAAGCGTGGGCGCTTCATTTGAGCCTCCATTCTTCCACCATCAGCTGAATGTTCTGTTCTACACGGGTCAGGTCCTTGTTCCATCTGTGACTCCATTTGGTAAAGCTGAGGTTCTTCAGACTGGGTGAACAAAGAACTCTCACATTCAGGGTTTTGCCTTCGGACACGATGAGGAGGCAGATTCGAGAATCTTGACTCCTTAAATCCTGTGTTATCAGATTTTGAGGGTTTAAATGGCAGCCTCGTGTGTTCTCTTAATTTATCGAATTCTGATGGCTGAGATTCTCGATCCACTTCTCCAGTAAACAGTTGTCCTTTAGGCTGATTCAAATCTAACGAGATGTCTAATTTAAGTTGTTGAGCATTGACTTTCCTTTGGTTATTAAAGTCATCAGCGCTACCCTGTGGCGGTGTTGGATAGTCATACGGACAATCAAACACTCCAGAGTCTGATGATGTTGCTCTTTGACGTAATCTACGAAATCTTGGATCTTCAAACACACCAGGACTTTGAAATCGAGCCTTAGGTCCAGAAAGTTGATGAGAAAACCCCTCGAACGTATGATCTTGCTCTCTTGGTCCAAAGTGCTGAGCACCAAGCCTTGGTCTTGCACCAGCATAATTTGATCCATGGCTCTCGAATCTCTGGTGGTGAGGAGGTCTGAGCATCCTGGGCTGCAGAGGTATACGACATCTCGGACCAGCCAAATTCTGTTGTGGTAATCTCCACCGAAGGTCTGGTGCTCTAAGTCGAAACAGCCCTCTAGGATCAGCTCTCGGTTGAGGAAGGTTTTGGTAACCAACTTCCCTGAACGTATCGTTTTGAGGTGTGTTGGGAGGATTGTGATTTATAGACGAAGGTTCAGGAGCTGTTGGATTCTCTAGATTTAATGTGGTTTGTGGAAGATCTTTCTGGTAGTTCTCAGATTCTGATAAATCATCCATTTGTATCCTGGCTGTCATCTGAGGGTCAAGGCTTTTGTCTTCGGATTTTTTTTCCTGTACAGGGATTAAATGCCGGTCATTAGTCTGATGACTTGACTTGGTTTCACTTTGCTGTTGGTCTGATGTGTCCTGTGATTGATGGTCTATGTGCACTGGATTCGACACCGGCTCTTCTCTTTCGTCTGATTGGTCAGTTTTAGATTTTATTATCTCGACACATCCTGTCTGCTCCGGAGTCTCAGCGGCTTCCTTTCCAGCTTCGTCTCTCAGAGTTTGAGGTTTCTCCGATGTATCCAGGTTTACTCCCTGAATCGATGGCTTGCTCTTTCTAGATCCTGACTTATCGTCTTTTGGATCAGCTTTCTCAGGTCTCGCAAATCGACCTGAACTTGTCCGTAGCGAAGTGCATATCTCCTGATTAGGTTCGTGTCTCAATGTGTTTTGGCGGCGATGGCGCTGGGATGATGTAACGCGTCTGCTGCTACGACTACGACTGCGACTACGACTGCGTCTCGACTTCTCAGGAGAACGTCTGCTCCTTCTACAGTGGCGGTCGTCTTTCGAGTCGTGGGAGTTTTTTCTGTCATACAATCTACGCTCGTCTCTAGACCGCCGTTCTGACGAGCCGTGGCGGTCCCGTCTGGACACATCGCTCCGTCTTGATCTGCTCGAACTTCTAGAAGGTGAATGTGAGCGACCAACTCTTGAACTGGAACCTGCTGTGGAATGCGAGTCTGTCTGTTTATCACTGGAACCTTTCCATTTTGTATCGGATGTATTTTCTTGATCATTCTTCGAGAGAATGGAACTCTGGCTCGAGGTCTGAGTCTGACTGCTGTACCACCTCGGATCATGACTCGAGTTTATTTCTTGAGGCACACTTTGTGTTGTTATGTGACCGAAACTGGGCGGCGGTGACATCAGAGCATCCGAGACGGAAAAGTGCGCCATGGAGACGCCGACCGCCTCCCTCTGCAGTCGCAGAATCTCTTCTTGCTCCGCCAGGAGGCGCTTTTGCTCCTCAATCTGTCTGTTTAAATCGTCCAACATTTTCTGCTGCTCGGAAACCAAAGGAGTTACTTCTCCGTGGTTTTCTGCCGCCGGCCGAACTGCCAGGTAATTCTGCACCTCCTCAAAAACGGTGTTGTCCTCCGGGTCGTAAGCTACATCATCTTTTGGTATTGGAGGTGCTCCTGATTTTTCTGTCTTACAAGATGTGTTTGAAATAACAGCATCAGTTGTATTCCCAAAATTATATTCCTCCTCTGGGTCATACGGTCGGTCATCATCAACCTGAGCAGAAGTGTGATGTGTCTCAGTGAACGATATTACCGGCTTTTTTAACAAAGTTGGTTCGTACTCTTCCTCAGGGTCATACGGTTGATCATTTCTAAAGTCTTCTTTGGTAACTGAAGTCATCTTTGAAGTCTGCTGGTACCGCTGAACTATAGGATCAACCATTGGAACCGTGAGCACCAAAGGTTTTTTGACCGTTCCAGATTTCGGCTCAGAGGTACTCTTAGGTAAATCAGAGCTGCTCTGTTTGTTAGAACCGAACAGCGTCTTAAGAATGGTCTGAAGAGGTGTGGTGCCGGTAACATCATTGGTGGTATCAGGGGCTTTAGAAGACGCAGAAATTGCAGTCAGATCGCTGAAGACTGGCATGGCTGGGTCGTATGGGACATCATCACCGGGTAACATTCTTTTAACAACAGGAAGTGACTCTTTAGGTTCCTGGGGTGACTGGATTCTTGATATTTTATCATCTATTTCTTGTGATGGCAACCCAGGACGCTTCAACTTCTGGCAAACCGCCAGGCCGAGGAGCAGATTCGGATGATTCTGTTCAAGTCCTGATAAATAAAACCACCAAAAAATTAATCCAAGTGAATTTTTCTAAACATAAAGGACCAATCAAAAGTCTGGACACCTTCACAATCATTGTTTTCTAAAATGGAATCATGCTGTAAACAAACCAGAATCATCTTCAAGGTTCTATAAGTTTCCTCTTTTTGCTTTGATGACAGTTTTGCACTCAGCATTCTCTCAATCAGCTTCATGAGGAGCCACCTGGAAACGGTTCTCCAACCGTCCCAAAGGACTTCCCAGAAGTGCTGAGAACACCTTGACTGCTTTACCTTTACTCTGATGGTGTAGGCCAGGTCATGTGAGCCAACACTCCATGACTCTTGGTCAGATCGTCCTTACATAGGCTAGCTGTTAGATTAAATCGACCAGAAGAGTCTCGCTCAACCCTTAACCCTTGACCCTTAACCCTGACTGTTTCATGGGAGTCTGGAGGTGTGTAGAATGTAGAAAAGTAATTGAAATCCAGAACAATGGAAGAAGAAGGTGTGAGAAACTTGTGACTGGTTCTATAATTCATAAATTAGAAGTGATGAATATCTCCTGGATGACGAACCTGGACCCTCCAGTGGTAGAAGAATGGATGGGAGGGACTGATTGGCCCCCAGAGGAATCAGATAAAGGTCTTTAATGTTGTTGCTAACGTTGGAAACAACTCCAAATCGTCTTCGACTGTTAAAGTAAGAGAAGAGAGAGACGTACGCGATCTCTTCTTCATCTGTTCCCGGGCAGAAACGGATCAAACACAGCTCCTGAGGAAAACAACACGAGTAAACACAAACATTTCTATTATTTATTTCCAGGATTTGTTAGCAGATTGTTCACTTACCTTTGTTAAAGATGTCTTCACTCTCTCCACATATTCCCAAACGGTCTGTGGTAATATCCGACCACCGATGTGGATGGTGTCGGGCATATCCTGAACACAGACAATAGAAGCATGCCATTCAGACCTGTCTTTATTTTCTAGGCATTCTGGGTAATAGGAATGTGGTGATATAGCCCTAAAACAATCTCACAATATTTCAGGATATTTTTGGTGAGATAATAAAAAATTAATTCATTTTAAGGAAACACCATCGTCAAAACATTATGTTCAAGTTTACGATGGTACAGATTACAAATGAACAGATTACGATTGTAGAGATTCTGATTGTACGGACTGCTAAATTAGAAATGACAGTTGTTGACATAATTGTAGATATTATACAGATTAATCATGTAGAAATGATGTGAGTACAGATGATGAGTGTATACATCACAATAGTACAGATTATTTTAATACAGATTACAACTGTAGAAATTACGTGCTTGTTGTGTTACTCAGACAACGCTACCCCCCCCCCCCCCCCAACCTTTTTTATGGTCTCTGAAGAGCCGGAGATGCTGATTCCCTTCGTAACAAACTTGGCCACCGTCTGCATGTTGAGAAAACCTTTCCACACCGTCTCCAGTCTCGTCTCATTATCATCCGGCGTCTGTGAGCTCACCAATCTGCTAAAGAAAGAATCAGACTGGAACATGCAATTCTGGTAATCTCTAGTCTAATCTAGTCATATTTAAAAGCGTAGGTCCCCATCCACACTGCAGTAGTGAAAGTAATGAAACCCTACACACCTGGAGGTGGATGCTGAGAGGTCGTAAATGGTGGGAACCGTCGTGACGGTGGGTTTTAACAGAATGGACTTGAGCAGCGTGGGTGGAGGAAGTGATGGAGGATCCGGTGCTTTGGTTTCCTGCTGGTTGTGTTTCGGTTTGTTGAGGAGATGATGACTCCGGGGTGGGTGGATGGAGAGGGGAGGTGGGTCGGGGGGTACGGGTCTGTACGCTGCTGTACGCGGGTCTTTCCTGCTGATGGTGACGACGGACACGGCCGGGATTACAGGGGGAGTGAACAGTGGTTGAGACGTCCTGGTGTTACACTCCTCGGTGGTCGGAGACGCCGGAGACTCTGTGATGAGGAGCTCCGCTGGCGCGGGTGCAGGAGGAGCAGGTGGAGGCTTTTTATCAGGAGTAACAACAGCAGCGAGGACTTTCATACCCTCGTCTTCCTCTCTCGGTTCCTCCTTCATCCTTTTATCCTCAGAGTCCTCACCAGCGATCTGACCTGTAAATATAGAACACTCAAATCAGACAGACAAATATAGACAGACAGGAATAGATGGATAGAGACAGACAGACACAGACAGGCAGTTATAAACAGATAAAAGAATTTATTTCTACTTAAATAAATGATTTGTGTTTTTAATTTTCATGAAATTCGTAGAATGGCTCCGTTTATTCAGAATTTAGTGCTTTTACATACAGAGCGACCAACATTCACACACACTAGGGGGCGGCAGTGAGCCCGGTACCTGGACTAAACAGACTGAACTGGGTTATGGAGACGGATGTACCTGTACAGATCCTGCACTTCAGGTCGAAGAGATGCAGTTTATGTTGGTCCGTGGTGTCTTTAAGCATACTGGTGATGATATCGGAGACGCCGCTGATCAACTTCCTGTGTGGTCTCGGTCTGATTAGAGAAGAATTCACTTCCTGTGGAGGAATCACTATTAAATCATCCCACAGTTCTGACACACACACACACACACACACACACACACACACACACACACACACACATCAGGACTTACTGATGCTGATGATGCTGTGATGATTCGATCAGTTCTTACAACTTTATTCTCAGATGATGTCTGAGGCTCCTTCATGTCGACTGATGGAACTTCCTCCTGCAGGCGTGGAGGATTAACAGCACGTGGCTGTTCAGAAGATAATAAAACAAAATCAGTTCAGGGAATTGAACCCAAAACCTTCTTACAGTGAAGAGGCTGAGACCAGCAGAATACGAGGCGTTAATTAGCTTCTGGATCAATTAATTCTGTCTGTTGTCTGTCTGTAATGTCTTTCTGTCTACATATACATATATGTCAACCTGTCTGTCTGTCTAGCTATCTTTCATAGCTCTCTGTTAGCCTGTCGTCCATACGTCTGTCTGTGTGTGTGTGTGTGTGTGTAATAGTCATCTGTCTGTCTATCTCTCTAGTTGAATGATGTGTAATGTCCACATGCTCTTGGTGTGTGTGTGTGTGTGTGTGTGTGTATGTGTGTGTGTCACGCTCATGCATTACATCATCTACATGTTATTAATATGCAGGTGAGATTCAACGCTACGTACCTGGAGCTCTTCAGGGGTGAGACGGGTGAGTTTAAACGGAGTGATGTGACCCGTCACGACCTGGTACAACAGACTCTGAGAGGACAGACAGACAGACAAATTTTACATCATAACATTAATACTAAAGATCAGTCATGTCATTCAAAGCCATGTCATTCGTGTAATACAGATATAATGTGATTTACACACACACACACACACACACACACACACACACACACACACACACACACACACACACACACACACACACA
>JAOTRQ010117968.1:0-19193 GCA_028565875.1 Hoplisoma paleatum | reverse complement strand
CACACACACACACACACACACACACACACACACACACACACACACACACACACACACACACACACACACATTTTACATAGAATAAAACAAGGCTGAACTACATTTTATTTCAAGAAATAATCATTAGGCATCTGTCGTACAAACTGTGCCAACCTATGCGGATCATCATCTGCTGTGACAGACACGAAAGAAAGAAAAAACTACCACTATGTATTCAACCAAATACGTGCATGATTACCTTTTTAGATCATTTTAACTGATGTTGATTTTTTTTCTTATTTGAATATGATTGGGCATTTCACTTTTTGTATGTAAAAAAGTGAATCTGACAAAAATAAAAACTTGTGTTAAAAGACTGCTAATAGTTGGTCAGTAAATATAGACAAGTATCAAAGGGCATGAATAGTTTTTAACAGGAAGCCACTGAGTCCACCAGAAAGCACAACTGCTGTTCCATTCTATTCTATTGTACTTATACATGATCTACCAAGATATAAATATTTATTTTAAAAATGTGTTGTACAGGAAAGTGTGCCCGGTTAGTAGGTTTAATCCTGCTTCCATCTGCTTTTTTGTGTATGATGGCTAACCTGCTTTTGTTCTTCCCCAATCTGGAGTATCTGGACACTGATCAGCTCTCTGTTCATGTTTGGCTTATGGGGGGAATTCTCGGTGGAGGTCTGTTTGTAAGTAATGGAATCCTTTCAAAATGTAATATGATTTTTTTGCTTATCTTATTATGTTTGGCAGACAGACAATCTGTTTATGTTTGGCAGACAGAAAATTATCTGTAAATTGCTTGGCTCACTGTTCTTAGTGATTTTTTAAAGGTTTAACTTAATGAACAAAAATTATGCTCAAGAAGTAGTGAACTGAACTGTTTTCCAGGCATTGCATGTACATGATGTAACAGAAACTGGACTAGCAACAAGTAATTAAATTACCAAATAAACAGATTATATATTATATACAGTCACATCTGGTGTGTGCTAATGTGAATATTGTAGAACATACAAGTCTGTAATAAACTTTTATAATTAAACTTAGCTTAATAGCTAAAAGGTAAAACATAAAATTGTATCTTAAAATAATATTGTGGGAAAGTAATGATTAAATCTAAAGTTTTTTTGTATTTATTTGTTTAGCAATGTTAAATCTGTTATCTCTATGATGTGAATACATATTTAGTACATCAAATAAACTGCATGTCTTGTATAAATCTTATGATGGCCATAACATTATTTCAGAGCCTGGCTGTGATGTTATTAAAGTTTCTGTTAAAACCAGTTTGTGTTTGTGAGTAAATGGTATAAAATAATATTTAACTGTCTTATCAGATGCTGTGTCCAAGCTGTTCAGCTATAAGAGCAGGAGGAAAAGGCTGCTGTGGAAACGGCTGTTGTGGGAATCGTTGTCGAGTAAGTAAAATAATTTCAGTGGGGACAAGAAGATCTTTAAATAAAAATGATTAAAAATAAGAGCTTTAAAAGCAGTGAAGTGAAAAGTAAACTAATATTTGCTTTGCAATAGCAATGTTCCAGAGATCATTCACCCTCACAGGTGTGTAAAAATGTAAACATAGTTTTAGAAGTTTTAATATTCATTCAATACAAATATAAAGTTCATTTTAAAATAAAACTATTTCACAATGTTTTATTTAGATGTAAGCAGATCATTATTTACAGCACTAACATATCATTCAACTATAACGTACAATGTAAGCCTATAGTTCATTTTGGAAATATATAGACATTAACAAAATTAACTAAAAGAAATTAGGAAATCTATGCATGTTGGATAAATTGCTTCACAGTTTACAGATTTGTATACATAAGTTTGGTGAGAACAAGTCTCAGTCTCACATTTTAGGACATTTTCTTTGTTTCTGCAAATGCAAAATGAAATTTCCCCATGGCATGGTGGCATCATCGCGCACATCTTAACGATTGGGCTTATCAAAAGCATAACACAGTTCAAGGAGTTTGACATGTTGAACAGTTTTATATGAATCATTGTGTCAGTGTAAATATTTATTCATGCTTTAGTTAATACAATGAAATTAATTAGAAGATTTATTAGAATTCACATGGCGTAATGAAATTTAGCATCACCCTATAAACACTCTGCACACACACTGACTCTCTCTCTCTCTCTCTCTCTCTCTCTCTCTCTCATGTGTGTAGATGCTGAGTTCTGTGTTTTCCTCCTTGTTTGGATTGTTTGGAGCATTATACAACACCAGTGTTGCTGCTGCAGGACTTGCTATTGGGCCGAAATGTCAAGTGGATTCAGAGATCTGGGAATATCCATTTGAGAACTTGCCTAAAGAGTAACTAAGATCAAGAGTCGTGTCAAATGAAACTATATTATATTTTAGTCTTGTATTTATATGTGTGTGAATGTTGCCTTCATGTCAATCACATGAACAAAGCCACATCGTTGTTGTAGTCAGGAAAAAACAAAAAATGCAGTTACTTGCCATTGAGTAAATCTTTTACTCTCAACTAGTTATCAACAAATAAATGTAGTTTTTTAATTAAACGGCAAAACAGGAATGTTTTTCTGTTAAAATTAATGTATCCAGGAGGGAATGTAATCTAGAATGTAACCTAGTGTGCACTGTTTGTTAGTAAATTCTAGCCAATGACAATGACACTTTACAGTAAGTAAGTAAGTAAAGTTTATTTATATAGCACTTTTCACAGGCATATGCCACAAAGTGCTTTACATACATACAGTACCAACAAGACACATAAAATATATAAGAGAAAACATAAAACACACCAGAAACACACAGAAAGTATCTAAAACAACACACCATTCGAAATCAGAGATGCTTCCTGTCTGGTCTATGTTACACAAACGCCTGCTTTTTCTGATGAGTATACTTAATTACTTGGTTTTTAAAGAGAAAATGTTTTTTTTTGAGTGTTTTGTCAAAATGAGGCATATTTCCCCCCTTAAGCTGTCTTCTGATTCTTTCTATTCTGCAGTAACAACACATACTTGGTGGACAAATCTCAGTGGTCTCGCTGTATTTTCCCACCGAACATAGTCCTCTGGCACATTGTACTGTTCTCCATTCTGATGAGTTTGGGTGTACTACAGGTTATTCTTCTTAGTGTCCAAGTTGTTAATGGCTGTCTGGGATTTATATGTGGAGACTGTCGAGATCGACCAGAGGTAATTATTATAGCAGTATTTTTTGTATTAAATTGCATTAAATATTGGCCCATCAATAAACTGCGATAGGTGATAGATTTGAAGCCAGTTTATATGTAAGGCAAGGACAGTGTATCAAAAAAGAACATTAAATGCTTAGCTAGTGTATTGATTCATTGGTTAATAATGTCTTTTTGATACAATAAGCCACAACCAGAGCATATAATCTTCTGTTTTCTATTACAAAAGCTCACATACTTCTTCAGGTCGTGCTCTATAGTATATATCAGAAGACTCAGATTAGATCTTTATAAACATATACAGTATTTCATTTCTATTAATTTATAATATGTGTGTAGGATAGTAAATACTTATGTATGTACTATGTTGACCGAGTATTTTATAGATTGATTTGTTTTTTTGCTTCTATTTCAGGAGGAAGACGGGTTGTGAATGAATCTGATATTAAACGCAATAACAGAACTTATAGTTTAGTACCAAAAACTGTTTTGTTTATTGTTGGATTCTTTTATCAACCACTTTCAATATGTTTTAATGTTATACATTTTTAAATAAACAATAATAAAAACATTAAAAAACACTAAATTTAAGAATTTAGCAAGAAATTTTAGTTCTGGATTGTTACAATTTTACTTTTGTATGGGTTCTGATTTAATTTTTATTTCATTACAAGCCAAAACTAGTGACAATTCATGCACTTTATGTAGCATTAAATTTTGCTTTTAGCCATTGAGCCACCATAAAGAGAGTATTAGCAATACTGGAAAATTTAAAATATTTGTCAGGGTAGATAAATGTTTAAAATAAAGTACACATGTGTGTACTCACTATGTAACACTGGAAATACTATGAAAACAAACTAAATGTCGACACTTTTACCACATGCTTTTTACTGAGCAGAATACTGTTGTAGTAGCTTAAATTTGCAAACCAAATACTATTTTTAAAGCGGGGTCAGACGAAGCTCTTCATCCGTGTGCAAACAACTTATTTATTCAAAGAACATATTGTAACATTTAGATTTAAGTAATAAAATTTAAATAATAAATGAAAGTGTGGGCATTTTTACCACCTATTAGAATTTGATGCATTATTTTTAGTTCAGCTCAAACAACTGTTTGTTTCCCACCCAGTAATGAGTGCAGAGGCTGTAATCATGAGGTACTGCAGACTGCTGTGTCTACACTAGTCTTTAACATTTATCTAGACTTGGATCATTCTAGAGACTGGAAATCATTTCTTAGATTTAGCATCGGTTGCTCTTGGGTAAGCACTTAATTTTTGTTTTCCTATGCTTGTACACTATAACTACGAGCAAATCAGAAGATAAACAAGTCATCATGATTTATTAGTTTCCAACACTGAACAAGACCCATCAAACATAGCATAGATGTTTTACCCATATGAGGAAGAAGATGGTGAACACACTGGTATTATGAGTCCAAATCAGGTATAGGTCTCAAAGCTCCAAATGGAAAATTTTACATGGAGTTTAAAATAGTAACATAAAACCAAAATAACAACATTATTTATTGGTGGAAAAATTAAACCATTAAAAGATTTTTAGGATTCACAGTGGGACACAACTGGTCCAATACACGAAACAGCAGATTGTCAGACGGTTGCAGGCTACTTATGTTACCCTGTGGACACCCCCCCACACACACACACACACAAACATATGCACACACACATGCACACACACAAGCACAGTTGCTTATTTTTTCCTGGGCGGTTAATCAATTCTACTAATTATCATTATTCAAATATTGGGGCATTCTTTTCTTTAATAGCTTTGGGAAAATGCAACTAACTTTACCACATCATTTGCTGTGTTTACCTTTGTAGAATAGTTTCTTGTGAATATGGTAACCTTTAGTCTGGGTGTGGGGAGCACAGTGTTTTATTGTACTACCAATAATTTAGTGTTATCATACTACCAGTTTTGGCCACCATGCTACATACTGCCCCTTTTAGAATCTAGACTTCTACGTTTAATGTTGCATACTGTTCAAACCCTACTTCTGACACAAGGCTGCCGGTGTGGGCCCTTGAGCAAGGTAAGTCACTTTGAATAAGTGCTTGATAAATGTTTGGTTTTTTTTTCATTGTAAAGATCATAGAAAATAATTTTAAAGGTCTGTAAGTAAGTAAGATGTACCTGTACAGCACTTTTCACAGTGGTCACAAAATGCTTTCCATCTACAAGTACAAAAATAAACATACAATCATACATACAACACAATAAACAGAATACATTGCAATCGTGTGCATTGTCCAAATGCTTTAAAAAAGTTCTTAAGTGTTTTTGAAAGACTAAAGTCATCAGATCGAATATAACCCATTTTTTCAGAAGATGAAAGAATATTTAAATTAATACTTTAAAACTATGTGGAGAAAATATTCAGAGCTAGAAACTCGATTATGCAAAACAAAAACTGGAACAAAAGCAAGAGGTGAAAATATGTTGAAGTGCTGGTGAGACAGGGTAAGAGAGAAAACGAGATGTTGTGTCTCGTCATGCAGATCACATATTCTTGAGGCAGCGAGATGAGGGGGACATGCAGGGAGATCGTCTGAGTACACAAAAGAGGGGACAAGCTGAACTAAAATAAGACAGAAAAAAAGTGTTGGGTTTGGAAAGAGAACAAACCCTCAGCAGGGATAGCTGGAAAGCAGTGAAAGGGACTGATTCAGCCTGACCAAGCTGACAAAACAAAACACAACACATACAATTTCAGGCTTCAGCCAGTCCACAGAGTGTCCAAGAATACACGAGGTCCCACAATGCAATCCAGATCAGAGTAGATGGGAACTGGGGCGGCCTAGTTAGCTTGCATGAAGTAAATTGAATCAACAGTGAATATACTAGTTAATACAACTGTGCACATTTACGATGGTTTGCAGAACTGTGTGATTTCACATGGTCAGATCTTCACTGTTCATAATCGGCATGGTAACTGATCCTTTCTAAGCAGTATATAATCTAACCAGTCCTATCTTATTAGAGTTGTGTTAACAGCAAAACAGAATATCTTAAAACATGCTGCATATTATGTCACAAAGCTCTTTAAGCTTCGACCTCACCGCTTAATCCGGTCTAAGTTAAATTCACTACTATTTATAGAATTCTCTTTTTAACCACACTCTCCACATATTTGTGCACATAGACGTGAATCTCATATTTAGAGTTTGTTCCCAAATAAACCACTGGCGAGTAAACACATTTCTTACAGAGTAACTCAAGACCTCAGAAGAGACATCACATCACCGCTGCTAGCTGACTCAGCTAGCTAACACAGATGTGCTTGATCTTTACACTAGATACTGGTTTAAACCAGTAGCGCTGAAGCACATTCGTCTACTCTGATCTATAAGAATAGTATTATGGGAGCAAGGTAGCTAAAGGAGGGAGTTGCGTGGTTACAAAAGAAGGGAGGTGTGGGGTGGCGGGAAAGGAGAGAGGGAGGGACGATTTGGGGTAACACGACTCGATAACTGGTTTGAGGCGATGCGAGCTGGACTGCGTCAGTTAAAACTGCATGTTCCAAAACTCAGCTGAGAATACAGCCCTGCGGCTTTGGAAGAGATGATCAGTAAATACTTAGTACACTACTTGTGTGCACATGCATGCATTTTTCCTCAAGCAGCTATTGCGGACAGATCATTTAAAATTTCATTATTTCATTTTTATCTTCCACGTATTTATTTGATAAGTCATTTCTGTTATGTTCTAATTAAGCAAATATAAACAAGTTACTTTAAATGTTTTGAATTATAATGAAAAATAATGAGCATACTGATTTTCATTTTCAAAATTATGAATGAGTGTAGTAAAGTGACGCTATTTATATTCATGTATATGATTATTATATAATCATATTTGGTTATATTACATTTTAGTAATACACTTTGACAATTATGTATCTCCTATATTCCTCACTTTCATGTCTTCGGAATGTGGGAGCAAACCCACCTGGACCAACGACCCTTCCTGCTATGAGGCAACAGTCTGCAACAAACATCTCCAGTAAATTTAAATGCAATTTCAACTACATTATCATATATAAAAATATTATCCTATAGATTTGACAGTTCAAATCATATTCACAGAAACCTTTTATTAATTATTTACCATGCGAAAATGAGACAACTCGTATTCATTTGAATCTATAATACAGCTTGTACATGCATATAATTGTGACGCGGCTATTCTTATCTCAAGCTATCTGATTCCATTGGCAGCTACTTACTAAATAACAGGCCGGCTATAAATTTAGCAAAGACAGAATGTAACAGATGTTTGATTGGTCTCTTATGCACATTCAGTGACAGCTGGCCAAATGCATTGCAGAGATCATACGTGCCTCCCTAGGCATCATTCACATTCTAAATGTAAAAGTGGTTCCATGTGACATTGATAATAGCTAGGGACTGTATTTCCTGTTTCACTGTACATTGTGTTTACTGCATGTCTGAAAGTCATGAAGATTGATTTACTTCTAAATACTTCTAAAACTTTCAAGAGAATACCTTACATTAAATGCCTATGATCATTAAAAGATACCTGAATAGAGTAATTTAAATTGTTTTAGAGTTATTTAAGGATCTCTTCAATATTTGGTGTTGCCATATAAATAATAGATAGGTCAATGCCAACGGATGCTCTTTGGGAAATTGGTCACCTACATCAACTCCATTTTGCAGTTCACCTCTGAACAATCACATAAACGTGCTATTCATGAACTTATCTATTTAGAAAAATACTGTTGGTGGCAAGTTTTCTAGTTGTACCAGATACCACATGACCTACATGTCTCGCAGTGTTTATGTCCAAGTATACCAGAGCTGTTTTGACAACATATCAGATAGATCTTACAGTATGTGTATAAAGAAATTGTGTATTTAGCATAATAGACTTTCATAAACCAAGACTGAGCAATGCATTTCCAGTAAAAGTGAGGTTTACACGGATCCAAAAATAGTGCTTTTAAGGCATTGAAGTGTTAAATGGTTGTCAAGCTGCACCATATCAAGGTTCTTGGTTAATAATCTACTACTCACTTGTATATCACTGAACAACAGAATGCTTATGTCTGTAGAATTGTTCTTGTACTACACCATAAAAATATCTAAATTGCAGTGCAAAAATGTTGATAAATAATCATAAAAAGGTGATAGGACGATAGAATGGAAGGCAGGCAAATTGTCGAATTATTTATTAAAACCCACAAAAATCTTTCTGCGTCTTTTGTTAAACTAAGATAAATACAGTTAATGTAACTACACGGCTTAATTAATTCATCTCCATCAATAATATTTTTTATCAATCTGTCTGTTTGAAGCCAATTTAAAACACACTAAGAATTTGGCATGATCTGTTTTGGGTAATAAACAATTATTCACTAACTACTTCACCTACTAGTTTGTTACTACTGTTGTGATTACCAATCATTTAACCCGTAATCTTACTGGAAGAGCAAACATAAGAACATATGTAACATTTCCACAGAGAACAAAGTTTACATTTAAGTACATGGAGCTGTAAGACCTGAGGTTCTACTTTGCTGCGTCAACTGACCATAGTAAATAAAAAGTGACACGTACTTAATAATTATATGCATTGATGATAAACATTTTCATAATAAAACACATATAAACAACTTGCAAAACTAATTAAGTAAACAAATCTTGATATATTTTGCAATATAAAATCACTGGTATCACAAGAATGAACTGCCACTTAGTTTGGATAGCAAACATGCTACATTAATACACGTAATATGCATACATGCATATTAATTTGTTTCTTCTGTAGACTCTAAAATCAACTCTAAAACTGTCACTGGAGCAAAACCACTGGCAAACTTCCTGATAAACTGACCTAAATAACAACGGCAGTACAACACACACTCAGTAAATGATTTCGTAAAGCTCATGCAAGGCGATTAGCATTTTAAAATAATATTAATTAATGGAACAGTGGCTGGAACTGTGTGTTCTCAAAACATGCACAACAATGTACAGACATGGAAAGTAGGTTGAGTTGCAAAATATGTTTGAAACAATTGTATTACTTTTTAGAAGCTTTTAGAATCTTTTTAATACATTTAAAGTTGGAAGCAAACAACTGATTAATAAAAGGAAATATTAGAACTAAATAAGATGCCAATTTCTACAAAGCATGACATTTATACACATGTATAACAATAACAGAAAAGATTAAAGATCAAATAAGAGTAAGAATAAAACAGTTATTAGTGCTCTTTAGTGTACAGCAGTACAGTGTCTAAGAGCACCATTGACAGAAAGAGGAGGAGGAGATGGAGGAGGAGATGGAGGCGCTGGGAAGGAGGAGTAAACGCTGAGCGTCTTTAAAGCGTTTATAACCACCCACAGTTCACAATGCTACTACATTACATTTACACTCGTGACATTCTAAGTAGGATTCCTGTCCAATAACATCAATCAGAGCTTCAGTTTAGTGTCAGTAATCTGACCATCTGATCACTTGTATCTGATCATCAGCAGCTCTGAAGATCCTCTGTTTTGATCCGAATCTTTTCTACTCTGCTTGTTGTAACTGGTGAGTACTACTCATTACACAAACCTCTTACATGCAAATATAAATAAACTGTTTCACCTGTGTGTGTATAATAAAGCCTTAACTGCTGTAGTAGGTGTGTCGCAGTGACTGACTGCTATTCAAGAGCTTAATCAGAAATAAAAAACAAAACAAATATTGTAACAATTATTATGGTAAACTAAATGGTTAAAGAAGGCGATGACGTCTGTTCTTTCATTAACAATGTGTAACAAACAAGGAAAGAACTTCCAACTGTGTTCTGCACTGATTTGTCTCTATCTAGTCTTACCATTGAGTTGGACTACAGCTCATGTGGATCACAAACGAGTGCTTATCTCTCTTAAGCATCAAAGAATCCAAACATCATTTTAAAACATGGCATTATGTTCACATCCATTACATTTTATGGCTTTATGACTTATTTATGATTATGCAAATATTTGCTCGCTCTACAGTGCTTTACCTCACTATCTCACTTGCTCATGTTCCAGACCTGTTTATGTAAAAGCTGCAGTCTGGATTACAAATAGTAAAATAGCTATAAATATAAAGCCATTAATTATTAGTCATTTCTCTAAGCAAACCCAATATGAATAAGAGAGATCAAGACAGTGTTTGTTTGTTTGTTTTGTTAAATAACTATGAATCACTAATAAAATTAATCATTAAAATGGGGTTAGGGGTTGAATATGTACTATGATAAATTACCATTTGTTACTGTAAAAGTTCATAGTACAGGCATCTAAGATGAGAAAGCTTGAAGGAATTACTTACAAGATTTTTCCCAATTGCTAAATAAATCTTAAATTATAAGTTAAATTAAATTTAGCCAAATAAAAATTGGCTGTAAATCAATTTCCCTAGCCTAGCATGCTAATTACCACCAACATTCTTGTCTGACTCGTCTGATACTATAAAAGTACTAGTTTTATTCATTGCTGTAATTGTTTTATATATAAATAGTATGTGCATTTGTGATAAGCTTTACAGGTTGCACATTTATAATTCATCATCATATTTATAGTCTTTATATTCATTTATATTTAGCAGTTTTGTCAATATAGTATAGATGGCGAATTAAAGTCGATGGGGAAGAAAATTAAAGAACGTTGGGGAAGGCAAAGTAAACACAGAGGGGCGTGTGTGTGTGTGTGTGTGTGTGTGTGTGTGTGTGTGTGTGTGTGTGTGTGTGTGTGTGTGTGTGTGTGTGTGTGTGACGTTTAGAGAAAAACTAGCGCTTTTTGCTCTGGAGGTCTCGTGCTCGTTCTGCGTCACGTACTGCACGCGAGCAAAACGAGCCACGCGCGCGCGCACGGAGGGTAAAGACAACTAAGTAATGATACAATCTGAGCACGTGGTGTTTAACCTCACTGTGTTTAATTTATTACTTAGTTTGATTTAGTTAGGAATCATTGAACGAGACCTTAAATTAGTCGTTCATCTCTGCTTAAAACGTTTTGTCACGTGAACATTAAAGCTGAAAGTATAAATGCAGTAAAATTACATTTTAAGCCTAATTTAAACATAAGTGTGTAGAATAATGAGAGTGGAAACATTGTCATTTACAAAATAATTGATCATAAAAAAAGAAAAGTTACTATCCTGCCAATATAATGGATTCAGCTGTACAAATACATTCACACATTAACCAGCCCTAAAAAACATATTGACAAATTATTTATAATTTAATAATCAGTGCTGGATTTATTGAGTAAATATCCAAAACATAGACAATGCTTAGTCAAACAAACATCCATCTATCATCTAGTTTTGTCACAGATTAATTCTATGGTGAATACACAACAGGTTGCTGGTCAGTTGCAGGGTAGACACATACACACAATTTCAGCATGTCCAATTTACTTGACTGCACATCTTTGGACTGTGGTAAGGAAATGGAATACCCAGAGAAAACCGATGGAAGAATAGAATATGCAAACTCCACACAGAAGGCCGCGGAACACCTTACCTGGGAATCGAACCCGGGACTTCTTGCTGTGATGATACAAGTTTACATTTTATTCATTTATAGCATACGAGCATAACAAAATTATCTTACAATGACAGTATATTACGTAGATTTGGAATGTACTATAGTGCAGTTTACTCGGACCTAGTCATGTCCTAAAACAACACTCTGCCAGGTGGGTGGGCTGGTGAATCTTATATGCTTTTAGATTGTATAGCAACCACTGTCCCAGGAGACATAGACATGGGTCAGTAAAAAAAAATTGAAAGTAATTTAACAAAGCCAAAAAAAAAGAATACAGAACAGATGGCTTTTACGACTGGACAATGATCTAAAACATTGACATAAAATGTCAAAGACTAAAACTTTTAATTGGCTTGACTTGTATCAGACATGAGAACCTGTTGGCTTCGATGTGGCAAGATCATTTTGGCAATAAAATAGTTTACCACCCCTAGCTCACTCTGGATTTTATTTATAGACGTTGTGATTTATTTTAGTAATCTCTAAATTTATGGACTATGTTGCTACCATTCTGACAGGAAACAGTGTTTTAGGCCAGAAAAACTACTACAAACTACTAGTACTAACCTTTCAGCATTCTACAACACACAGCCGTTTTAAATTATGGGTTCAATATGAAGTAGGTTATTACTGTACTGGAGGCAATGTTGCTCAATCTTACAATTGTGCTCAAAAGTCTTGTTTACTTCCTGTACCCTCTCCGCTTTGTTATATAAAGGTAATTCATGATTGATTTAAATAGTAAAGCAGTTGTACTGCTTTTTCAGCTCAATAGTAGAAAGGGTAAAACATGTTGGTTCTTTGTATGGGCCATATCCAGACCCAGGACACACTCCAGAGTTGTAGTAAATGCTAATAAATCCCCCAAAGAACACTGTGGTATGTATATGTGTAAATACAGAGTGTAAGGCAACCATGTATAAACATTGGAATGACATGTATAGTCCAGGTATTGGAAAAACTGACACCAAACTCAGTGTGTTTACAAAAGTAGAACTAGCACTGTGTTTACAGTTTCATCTTTAACTCAAATGCAGGATAGATTATTTGTTTTGCATACGTGCAACAATGCAAATTACATGGTCTTGAAAGGGTGCCAAATAGATTATGGATGGATAAAAGAAGTAACAATTATAGTGGGGTAGATTAAAAGATGTGCAAGAAAGCTGGAAGGCTCATGATAGTTTTACCAACTACATGGTGGGTGCTGAATACAAATTAATAAACCTGCAGTTAGTACGATAACACAACCATGCTGTTCAACCATGTGTTCTAAAACTTAACCTATATACTCTAAAGAAAGAGACCAGACATGGTCTTAACAAGGAAAGCAGCACTATGTTTTTTACATGATTACAGATCAGGAAAACTCAAGCTAGCAGTACATGACCGTACACGCAGTGGTAAAATGTAAACCCGTACAACTTGTTTGAAGATCAGGTTTGAACATATCTCAGAAAGCAGTTTGTGTTCCTGGAAGCCAGTTACTCTGGGAGTTGTTTAGTGACTCAAAACAGCTGCAGTAGTGTCAAACCACAAAGTGTGTGTTTAATAATCATGACTTGCGCAGTCAAGCATTAAGCAGGTTGTTTTTCAAATGCAAAGACGTTAAGTGATTTTGATCAATGGTGCTATTGTGCCACACCTTTTTAAGGTCGTTTCTAAGTCGAGGAGATCTACTTCTATTAATCTACTTTATTGTATTGTACAATGCAATCATACAGTTTATCCAATCAGTACTTAAATTTTGCTAATGCAATCCCCATGCCAAGGTTTTTTTGTAAAGCTTGTTATAGAAAAATGTAAGCGTTTGCTTTTAAGCATAGTTTAGCGTTTTCTATTGTATCTCTTAGTGCCCCCTTGAGGATGGGTGTAAAGGTACTGCTGTGCTTCCCCTTCTACAGACGAAGCAAAGAGCAATGCAAGAAGGAGTGCCGGCAGGATCCAGGTAACTTACATGTTGACTTACAGATGACACGTAGCATAGATAAAATAATAAAACAAATATTTTTTATGTATATATAGGCTATATATATACTTATATATCCTATATATAAGGATATATATCCTATATTTTGTTTGTAACTAATTTGTTAATTAAATTAACGTGATCTCTAACGGCTGTTTAAAGTCCGAAAATGAAAATCACCATTAAGACATTCTAATGTTATGTTTTTAGAACCTGCTGCACAAACTGAAAAGCCAAAGCTACGTCTTTCCTCCACAACATCAGTGGTTAGCGAGGGCGAAAGTCTGGCAAGTCCTCAGGCATACTTTTCCCAGAAAGCCCGGCTCTCCTTCAGACACCAAATGGACAGCAACTTCAATGCAATAGATGCCACATATTAGTTCCAGTCATGTGCCAAACACCTGAAATTGAACTCCAATTCTGTACATAGAGGGACGATAAAGTGGCAGATTGAAAGGGAACTGAACAATGTGTGCCACAGTGACCTAATGCCACTCATATTATCTGTAAGCTGTGAAAAAGTCATACTATGCAGTCAAATACTGATTAGCATGGTCACGGTAAAGAAATGTCAGGAAAGTGGAGTGGTTTTAAGAGGAAATGTTTACAAGATTACATGAAAAGTGCTTGCTGTGTTCTTTCTGTCTTACCCACTTTTCTGAAACTGTTTTCTCCATACTGGAGTATTACGAAGGTCACATATGTTCAGATATAATGGACATTCATTAATAACACTAATTACAACTAATTATAGGTCCTTTATAGATCCATGCTTTAAGTGACTTTTGAGTTATGTATTTCTACATAAACTCCAACTGGCTTACACGTAGTACATTAGTTTCTTTAATAGTTCAAACACAGTGATTCACAGAGATTCTTGTGTGCAAACAACAATGTTCTAGTGTTATTACTGGTGAAAGAACTTTTTCTAAAGCCTTCTTTAGTTATTTGCTCCGTCTTTTTTAAAATAAAATTGCACAATGTTTAGATTGCTTAAAGCAAAGTGAATGCAGTTTAATTGAAATATGATTTCAGTTTAAGATTAAATAAGCGGATCTGCTTTTATAAAATCATACACGAATTATTAATGAAACACAATCATTTATTATTATAAATGATTCTATATAGTATGTTTATGAATAATATATTAATTTATAATACACGTATTTGTTATTTATACATTTAATATAACTTTTTTAGATGTATTAAACAAAGACTTTTTTCTAAACCAAGATATATTTTTGTGTGTTATTGACTGAAAAATCATGTCTATTAAACAGTTTTATTAGTGAACAACCTCTAGTGAAACCAGAGTATATTTAGCAATAGATTACATTTCTTGATTACATTCATTTCCAAGTAATGGTAAGTAAATTTAATTAAATTATTTAAGTTAATAAGTTAACAATTAATTAAATTATTAGATTAATGATGTGTTTGAAATTGACATTAACATAATACAACCGTGATTAAGTTTAACCTGATCGTGTTAGGGATCACCTCAGTGGATTGTGCCTTTTCTAAAACATATGCAAACTTCACACATGACCAGAACGCCCCAGCTGAGGATCAAGTCCAGGACACAGTGTTTGATGATACCCACTCAATCACTGTGTTGTCTACATCCATGATTAAATTCAAAAGTTGGCAGAATTGGCAGCTCCACTGAGAAAAATACTTGCTGTGCGATTTCACATTTTGTGTATGAAAATGGCATACAACGAAACCAGCATTAAAATAATCAAATCAAATTCCTAGTTCTACAATTTTATTAAAAAAATATGTTTACTATAGTACGAGACACTGTTTATTTTTAACAACACTGTAAAGCCAACCAAACATCAGCAGTGGGTAAAATGGTTACCTGCAGTAATGACTAGCTTTTGCAAAGACTGTCCAGATGTGTATTCTGTTTAATAACACTGTCCAGGCTCAAATAACCAGTTACCTTATGAAGACTCACACAGCTATGTCAATCTGTCCCTACATGTTTTTGGGTTTGGAGATAACTCCATCTGGATATCGTTTTCTGAAGCGGGCTACAACGTCAGGGTCCAATAAGTGAATTCCATCCAACTGATTTCCCAAGGTCACCCTAAAAATAAAAGTAAAGAACAAACAATCGTTTAAACTCATTTCAACATAGACAAATATACAAAATCGTGGACAGTTATATTATTTACCAGTTTGGCTGCACATTATGGGGCCTTCCAAACAGTTCAACCTTTCTTGTTCCTGGAGATAAGCGCTCAATCATGCCATATATTTCATCAGGTTTGTGACTGGTAGATCGTACCTAGTAAACAATTGATTAAGAAGATAAAATTGGTTAAAACAATGAATGCTAAATCCAGCATGACTGCATATTTATTTACCAAAAAACTTATTTTATTACCTCGGCAACGATCACATCACAATCCAGGCCTCTGTTAAATCCTTGAGGATTTCCCTTCACCCCTACCTAATGGGAAAAATTTTAAAAGAGCTTCGTGAAGCAAAATATGCAAATGCTCCATCTCATACATTAATGCACATTACCCACCAAGCAGTGCTCTTTTCCGTGGTTTAGCCAATGTCCAGTTCGCCCTGTCCGAATAATCCGCTGCAGCTGATTAGTCTTCACCCAGATTATCTCATCGACACATTCATAACTAAATAAATGATATTGTAAATAAAGCTGCATAAAATGGGCGACACATATCTTGGTTTCTTATTTTGTCATCTAATAAAAGTTTCAGACTCACCCCCAGAGGCTTAGGCATTCTCTGCCAAGCTCCATGGCTCTGTAAAATACATTTTAAATAAGTGGTTAAAATACAAATCAAATCTGCATTTAGTTTTGTCCGTTTTTCTATTTAGTTAAAAATAAATGCAATAAAACAAAAATGTTTTTTTTATTTTATTAACAAAATAAATAATTACACGTTTATGAGACAATGAAGACAGCAAAGATATGAGATGCTACACTACATACAGTTTGTGTTCACATGAAAGTATGTAGTATCGTTACATAACTGTTACACTGCTTCATAGACATATGATAAATAAACACATGAAAAGGAGGTATGATTACAAAAGTTATTTAAAAAGCAATAGCTTATTATCAAACAGACCTTCCAGTGACCCAGAGGAAAACGAAGCCATCATCCTGTAGAATAGGGATGTTGAGTTTCCTCATCTCATCATCTGTAAGTGTTCCATATGGCAGCTCCATGTGAATGTCCCACGGTGGATCTGCCATTACCACTGCAAACTTCCCCAAAATAGACACATCCAGATAGCGGATATCACAGCAGATCCACTAAAAAAAAATCAAAATAGTACAAAACAATAAGATTTTACTACCATATATATTTAACCCTGCATTACTACTAACTTATTTTACTTAAAATATTTTTTTTCTTCAAAGAAATGCATTGTCTCCTACCTGTGATGGAAACAACGTCCCCACGTTGCTATCCCCATCTTGGGCAGGCAGAGCTAGTTCAGTGGTGCCAAGATGTGCCCCCATGGCGCCACCCTCAGCTTCAGGTGGGCTGTCAATCTCATAGTGTACATACTTACAGGTGTCCATGTGGAAGCAGGTGTTCAGAAATGAGCAGTCGCCCAAGCTTTCATCAGTGTGTTTGTTTATGATTCGTCTACAAAAGTCCCACAGTTTTGAAACAGTATTTAAACTTAACAAATCTGCTTTAATATTTTTTTCTTTCTACAAAGGATGTAACTTCACCCCCAAAAATCATACTTTTGACTTGAAGTTTAGACATACATTCAATGTTTGTCTTGACTTTATTATCTGCATTGAAGTTTAATACCAAATACATTCAAATTATAGAAAATTCTAATGTTAAACAAAAATAATGTTTTAGATTCTATTTAGCCACTTTTAAGCGTATGACAGTTTGCACATTGCACTTAACCTTGCCATTGGTACTCTCTCAATCAACTTCACGAAGAATCAACACTCTTGAAAGATTCCCAGAAGTGCTGAGCACTTGTTGTCTGCTTGGCTTTCACTGTACAGTCTATCTAATTCCATATCATGGATTTAGCGCATTCTTGGCCAAATCGTTCTTACATGGCCTGTGTGTGTACACTAAGACATCCAAGATTCAAGCCTACACCAAATAACCTCTATTAAAAACAATTAGACTTACCTAAAGTGCAGCTTGTTACAAGGCTTTGCTGTGTCTCCATATCCCATACATTCCTCTTTAGTTCCATGATCACAGAATTCCTGTACTTGAGCTCGACCCCGTGAACGAAATTTCTCTACAATGGATTGCTCTCTGGCTGAGCTGGTGTTTAGTAGCTCCAGGATTTCCCTGCTCACCTACAACACAAATTAATCATAAGCCCTGTACTTGTGATTTATTCTCACGAACAAGTAACAACTGAGTTGGTACCTTTTTACTTTGCTGCTCTTTGGTAGACTGCTGATTTAATAAATTTTCTATTTCCATATCCACATGAGATGTTTTTTGCTTAATGGTCCGGCCTTTTTTCTCAACCCCAACAGCTCCAGACCCTGACTTCCAGTCAGATGCCCCAGGCAGTTGTAAACTAGAAGCTAAAGTAATAGACGACGTACTAGATGGTACAGATGCAGTCTGGCGTGAAGGAGAAGAACCAGGAGCCCTTTTTGGGTGAATGATTCCATCACCTTTTCTTTTTACACCACATTTTTGGGGCTGGGGGGTGGAACTACTGGTCATTGCCCAAAGTTTGGTATGATCTACAGAAATGACTAATGTGGACATGGATGATGATGAGGTATTGTTGGTCAGCTGTCGGACTTCAATAAACTCCTGAGCTGAGAACTTGAGTAACAGACTCTGGATGCAACCATGTGATACTGGTGATTCAACCTGAGATTTAAACAAAACTGTTGATGAGAAGAAGTGAAGAAGAGAAACCAGCCAGGTGATGCTTAAGCAAATACATACAGAGTTTAGCTGATTGGTAATGGCAAGTGAATCAATCGGTAGAGTCAGGCTTAGTTCTGAAAGGTATCCTAGAAGCCTTTTCTCCAATTCAGGGTCTGGGGGGCGCTCCTCCTCTGCCGGTGTGGGGGTTTGGATAGCTGGTCCTGGACTGTCGCTGCGCGTGGATGGTCCATCAACCACTCCGGTCTCTGAAATAAACAAACACACAAAATCTGCAGTTACAATGATGTGATAATGAGATTTGCTACTTAAATAAATAAATACATATATTATCTATCTGTGTGTGTGTGTGTGTGAGTGTATGTGTGTGTACGTGTTTACACACATATACAACTATCTCTCTCTCTCTCTCTCTCTCTCTCTCTCTCTCTCTCTCTCTCTCTATATATATATATATATATATATATAAACGTATGAACACACACACACACACACACTTTACATATATATATATATATATATATATATATATATATATTAGGGCTGGGCGATTTTCACGATTAATTCGATTAATCG
>JAOTRQ010117860.1:0-19198 GCA_028565875.1 Hoplisoma paleatum | reverse complement strand
GGGGTCGATTAGTCGATTAAATGATGGCCACTGGTCGACTAACAAAATCCTTGGTCGTGGACAGCCCTAATTATTTCCTGTAACGTCTATTAAGGATTTTTGACTGGACTATAGGAGTCTGTATCAGCAGTTGGTATATTTTCCCCACAAAATCTTTTTTATAGTTTTGAGGGGCAAGAGCTGTAATGCATTGGGGGATTTAGAGTTCAATTATTTTCCTTCTATGAAAAAGTCTGGCATTTGGTAATGATGTGTATAATTGTTATGATGGCACAGCATATTTCACATAATGGTGGGGGTTATTTTAAGAGTGGAGGTAGGTGAAAGTACGAGGTAGTGTGAGTGTGTCCAGTGCAACCTCAAGTCCATACAGATTGGCCCCTTCTAGATAGCTCTGGTAAGCGGTCGTTTTTTACTGCCTTGTTTTACCTGAGCGGGTTAAACACACATTTTGTAAATCGTACCTTGAAAGGGGTATTCAGGACTCCTTTTGGGTTGAGCTTTTGTTTCTTTTTCCACCGTGAAAGTGGATTGACCAAGTTCTTCATAGTGGATGGAACTAATGCAAGATAAATAAGAAAAAAAATCACATTTATCAGTCAACATTTATCTCCATTGCTGCAATATGTTTCCATTAACAGCTGTTCACCCTCACATCGTTTAAGACATAGCCAGTTCACCACAGCAATAAACGGTATACCAACCCACACGGGCAGGGGACCCACATGTCTTGAAACACAAGATTCTTGTTGTACTTTTCTGCCAATCCTGAATTAAATAATAGACGTTGTGGCCAATAAGGGCGGCACGGTGGCTGAGTGGTTACAGCACTGTCGCCTCACAGCAAGAAGTCCGGGTTCGATCCCCGGGTCAGGCTGGAGACTTTCTGTGCGGAGTTTGCATGTTCTCCCCGTGTCAGCGTGGGCTTCTTCCGGGTACTCCGGTTTCCTCCCACAGTCCAAAAACATGCACTAGACTAGGTTGATCGGAAATGTGAAAATGGTCCAGTAGTCTCACAAGTTCCCACCACTTACTGGTGGTTGTCGTCAGGAAGGGCATCCGGATGGAAAACTCTGCTCCAAACATTAACGTTCCTACCCCAGGAACTGGGAAAACGGATGATAAATGAATAGATAGAGATAGAAGTAGCATGATCAATATTCAGTTCATCATATGTGTGTATGTTAAGGTCCACCGTATGTGTGGGTGTCTCAGAGAGGATGGGACATCATTTTCCCACATGGACCGTCCACCGCAGACCTGTCCAGACTCAAATCCCATTGAAACTCTTCGGGGTTTGTTGGAGAATATCTTGGGGGGGGGGAGGGGTGTAACAGCTGCCTTGACTTTTCCTTTTTTAGCATAAAAATATTATATTTTTAACATTATACATTATACTAAATTGAAAACTTAATATTTTTACTTTATTGTTTATAAATGTCAGAAATGTGGTTACATACTTGACTCAGAATTTGTTGTCAAATCGACTCGACAACGTTTTCATCTTTATTTTTAAAGGTATAGTTTCTACATCACCTTTAATTGTACCCCTTACTGTCCCAATTTATCAGTTGCACTTTCTTTTAAATAATGTAACTCTGAGGTTCCCCCCCCATTGGTGTTCTGGGTTGGTTAAAAAGTTCAGCTTGGTCTCTAACATATTTCTTTCATGTTTTGTTTGAATGACTTTTTATGCTTCAGTGCCACTCTTGCACCACTTGATGATTAAAGTGCTGTTAAGGTTACGCAGTGAACTGACTAGTGATTCTAAAAAGTCAGATTCAACCTGGAAAAAAAAACATTTGACGTGAAAAAAAATTACATGTTAACAACATTTTATATTAGATTCAGTTCTACGTTTGAAAGGAAATTATTGGAGGTGACATGAAAAAGTTAGTAGATAAAACAGGGAAACTGTTGTCCATGCTACGCTTATGTTTCTAAAATGGCTGTTCTGGTGACATATAATAGCTCACATCTGACTAACACTGATAATTACATTATCATTTACATTTTGTAATCCATCTGTAGATGCATAGAGATCTTCAGTTGGCAGAGTGTACAGAAGCCGGCTAAGAACCTCCAGGTCAGAGAGCTTGTAAAACAATCCTTATAGTCTGAGAACATCCTCTGTGCTGGGGTCCTTCTCGCGCTCTCTCTGACACACACACACACACACACACACACACACGCACGCACGTACACACGCACACGCACACACATACCTCACTAGTCACTCTGAGGGGCAGGCACAGAGTGTGCTGGAAGTCCAAAGCAAAGAATCCTACTCGGTCGCTTGGTCATGGACTGAATAGAGTTAGCAAATAGAGCTGTATAGTGAAGAAGGTAGAGGGGGGTATAAAAAAGAAGAGGCAGAGAACCAGAGGTGGTCTGACAACACAGTTCACACAGCACCTTCATGAACAAAGTTCCTTCGCATTTCAATTCACAAGATCTGTCAGTATACAATCCATGCACACAACGTTTTCAGACCTTTTGCTTCTTCAAGAGGACCAAGTGGACAGAAGGACTTTACGTCAGGATTGTGATGGTATGAGGAGACCAGCGATGTTCTTTACAGGTTCTTTACCAAGAATGTCCCACATGGACATAAACACTGCATTCCCTGGATCGTTGGACTCTGCACTGGACTTCTAATATCATCATATTCAGGATAACAATTAAACAACCGAACTGCTTGTTTGAACTGAAGAGCCTTGCTTGATAGCTCTGTATCCCTGAAGTGCTGACATGCTCTGGTGGACGCTTGCCTGCCGCTCTTTGTGTTTGGTAGCCTTGCTGCTGGTGACCATTTGTGTTGGGAGCGATTCAAAGAGAGGGACAGACGAAGGATCACGGAGTTCCTCAGGGAAAGGCAGCAGCAATGCAGGAGGTTCCACAAGCCGCAGATACCACCGGCTTCAGCATGGACAATGCACCTACACTTTTATACTCCCAGAAGCTGATGGCAACGGTAGTGGGTCCTGTCGTGAAACCAAAGCTGGTGTACAGTATAATGCCAATGCACTACAGAGAGACTCTCCACCACCTGAACCTGACTTCTCCAGCCAGAAGATTCAGCAGCTAGAACATATCATGGAGAATTACACACAGTGGTTACAAAGGGTAAGCTTATGATAACTTTTTGAGATAGGATAAAAAAAAATCAGAGCATACTGTTCTTTATTTTGAACATCTTTACAGTATTGTACCAGTACAGTATCATCCTGAAACCAGATACATGATTCACCTGAATTCATATATTTGTGTAGGTCAGTTTTCTGATTAGATTTACTATAATTACTATAAATATGAACCAACATTGGGCATGAATGGGCATGAATGGGTTAATAAAGATTCTTTCTTACACATTTTAAGCTTATAAAACAAACCACATAGCTTTCAAACATTATATGTTGCAGCTACTAAGATAGTGACAGAACCATCTCAGAAACTTATTAGACATATTAAATGAATGTTTGAAACTGATGTAGTTATTGGTAACCCGTTTGTTTGGCATGTAAGCAGTTAATGTTGATTTAGGTCCTTGCAAAGCCGAACGTTTCATTTACAGATCACCGTTTTCACATGCAGCATCATTTCACAATATTTTATAAATAATCTACTTTTGCTTATTACTTTTACTAAGTACAGCAAATGATATTGAGCATTTTGACACATTTGTCTTTACTATCATTTGTTTTGTTTTGTCGTCAGGCTTATCTGCTGATTTATGTGTATTGTACTGAACTTGTATCCATTCTTTTTGGCTTACATCTCACTGCACGATGGCCCGGCAGGAACGATCTGCTTGAGTAAAGCCTGATTTCACAGATGTCTAGGTGGACTCCACAAGTTGTGTGGCCGACAGTTGTCTCTTAATAATAGAGGCTGACAAAGAGCTGAAAAACAGGGAACAAAAAGGTTAAGGGGAATGTGAGCTTGTCCTCTATGACTTTTTCTTAGTCTGAAAGTTATCATATTCAATCTTATTTAATTATTAGCGTCAGCATGATAACATTATACAATTTGGGGATTTTGAATAGACAATTTGATATGAATTAAGACAACTTATTCACTATAATTGTCATGTTGGTATTACAAGTTGATGCTGCTCTAGGTAAAGCGGGTCCTATTTCGAAACGAACATTTATTCCTCACGTAATTTCTGCCTGCTAGTTGTTTGTTCCCCATGACTGCAAAAGGTCTTTGTTTTGTTATGTCATCTCAGTTAAGTAAGCCTAAGGTACTTAATTTATCAGCATCACGATAACAGCCACACATCGTAAGTTATATTTCTGTTGAGTTTCTTTTGGCAGTTGAAATAATCACACTTCTTAATCACTATACCAAGCACACAACAGGATTATGGGCAGTCTGGTAAAGTCAATGCACCCAGATGTAATTCACACACACTCCAGAAAAACATAGGAAACACAAGTCAATGTGAAACCCATGTCCCCAGGCAAATTCAATTTGATGAAATTACTCATTGATTTTGTTTATTTGAGTAATGCAAATGCTTGCTTTGAAGATCTTATGAGTGGATCAGTGGAATTAAATGCCCTTCTTATAATGTAATATTTCAGCTATTATATGAATCTTCAGTTAGGAATTTGTTAGATATCATTTGATTTCTGAATGTAGTGACTGCAGTTTTATAATTATTAAAATATTTATGATAATCAAAAGTAATTTGATTGTTGGTCAGCAACAACATTTTAGGGAGAACATATGCAAAACTCTTCGAAAACCTTTTGAGTATTTAAATTTGGTTTATATTGCTCTTATAAAGTTCTTATTCTTGTTCAACAAATTAATTAACAGTTTTATTTCAAGTGATTTTCTTCATAATCCGTACAAAATGCTTTCAATGGCTACGGGCAAAGCTTTATCTCAAGTATTGAAGATATCTCATGAAAGGGACATGAGACTGTAAATCTCTGTTGTCTTATAAAGGATGAATAATTTTATCGCACATATACAAATATAATAACAATGTTGTGATCGCACACAATGCATAGTTTATTAAGTATTGTTGGTTTCCCTTTTAACTAATTGCATTTGACATGTCAGCTCATACCTTTCCTGTTCTGATGAAATATTATCAGAAAGCTATACAAGTGCTAGTGGATATTAATGCATGTATATATTAAGAGGAATGTGTAAACACTAAAATCTAGGAACGGTTGATATATTTCACAGATTAGATTTAAGATAATGTTTGACCAGACCATGATATTTTCATGCTACTAAATTTAATCCACGTGTTTATAATTCAGATTAACAAAGTGAGCAGAAGTGGAATGAGTTCACTGTATATGACACGTTAAGTGATCACTGATAAATCTTCCAAATCCTTCACATCCACCAAATATCATGAGCGGGTTCTGTTAACTGTACAATTATTACTTTTCTGTATACCTTTAACTTTTTTAATAATTTAGAACTCATTCTTGCTTATGTGTTCTAACAGATATGTACTGCCTGTAATGGACATACATACCATGCTATGTTTACTGTAGGGGTATCTCTGAAATAAATAGGTATAGCCGAGTCGTCCACTAGTCCTTATCAGGCTGTGACTAGGACCAGATTCGACACTAATGAGAGTGTACTATATACGTTGACTTTCCCCACAACAGAAAAAGCACTAATAGATAATTGATGCTCCTATCAAAAACATAAAAGCTTTGTATTTTCATTTCTGTCACGGTTGACTTAAAACACAGATGGGACAGTTTGACCCTAAATCCATTAGTCAAACTAAAACGGACATGTATATTATTACTATGCAGAAAATATTAACATTATTAGAAGTATGCTAGCTGCTGGGCTTTAAATCACTTATAATTTCATGAGAACACAATAATGTTCTTTTGTTGATTGCACTTGAGCGAGATTCAGGTTCGAATCTTAGTAATGCTTTACGTAACCAGGATCAGGCAGTTGAAAATACTTGATTAACTGATATTTAATTGTACAAAATGAGCATTCTGCAAATAGATTTAGTGCTTTGTGCTTAAAACCTTCCCTGTCAATTTCCTTCTGACTTTGTGACAATTTGGGAGTGGCATTAAGTTTAAAAAGATGTAGTTTCAACTTATTAATGTGTTCCGCAGGTATTTTAGGTTAATAATCTAAAACAACAAAGTGCATCTAAACTTCGAAAGTAACTTATATAACCTAACACTGACATACAGTTAAAAAGATGTTATATCAATATAAAATAATTATAATCGTAATTGTGTAGATCCTTGATCTTGGAATATCATAATCCACTTACTAATGCCTGAGCGCTTTTCAGATTTTTTTTCAATAACAATAAATGAGCAGTAGTAAGAAAAATATGAGCAGTAGTAAGAGATTTCGTTGACTCCACTGTATTATGTAAAATCATCGTCTGAAAATTGTTCGTTTCTATCATAGACAGTCAGAAGACATTTATCAAATCAAAGTTTTGACTTCTATCATTTCCTGTTCCTTATTATTTATTTAAAGAACTTTTTATATGCATTTGTTTGTGTTTCATTATGCACAGCAGAAGTCTGTAATATTCTACGACTAAACAGTACGGTCTCTGTTGAACATCAGTGGACTGTAATATTAGATAATATGCCTAATTTCTCCCCTTTGTTCCTATAAACATTAAGTAAACATTTCATAGTAATTTTTTGATGAAAGCGATTGCAAAGTTACACGCTGCATTAGAGCGAGCTATACCACACTCTGCTCATTTAACTTCATTATACAAGTGGAACATGAGGATGCAGTTAACATATTTCAGTCAACATAGTTAATCACAGAAAGATTAAGTGTCTCAGGTCAGTCTATCTATCTTAATCATGTAGGTCCTGACTGCTGGTGCATGACCGAGGTGGTCCCAATACCCCTCTATTCCCGGCCTGACGAAAGATAGCAGATAGTGCTAGCAGGACCGTTGTTGGACATGAGGTGGGATCTGCACAGGGGAACGTCAAAGTGCCTCGTCTGAGCACATCACTTACACTGTGGAATCTGGCAGTGCCGGAGGAGAGGGGGGGGGGTTTACCCTGATAACATTGTAGCCCAGTCAAAGGTGGCTTCTGTTTGTTTAAGGATTACTGTAGCATAAGGAATGACCTTAGGCAGAACAGGACTGGTGTGGATTAGAAGATCTTCTGTTATGTGTTACAGGAAACTAACCACTTAAGGATTTAACCCACACACCCCCACTCTTTGAAAAGGTCTCGGTCACAGTTAGCTCTGTAATATAAAGAATCATTTGTTTAGTCGCTTAGTGTTCAAACTAAATTGTTAGTAAGGTGTATACCCATTTTACAGTCACATTCAAAAATATTGAAAAATTAGGGTCAAGAAATAAAGTTGCTCCTGAACTGATTGAGCGATCCAATTAAAAAAAACATTTAATTAAACATCAAATTAAATTTACCATTACATTAAACACAATATGCACTATATTATATGTTATAAAATCTTTATGTATATTTTTTCAAGCAGCTCTCTCGGCTGGCCTAAGGTGTTACACATAAGATGTGTACTCACTTGACCTATTCAGGTGTTTACACAAACATAAGTGCTATGTCAGAGAGCCAAAAGGAATTCTTAATGATGCTACAAAAAGACTTTGCTGTCTGGTCAATAACACCTGAACAAATGTTGAATAATGGTCTCAGTACTTTGATTTTTATACCTGTTTATACCCGTGTTCATATTTACTGCCTGTTTGGAACCCATGCAAGTAAAAAGAAAAACCATCATGTCACCTCTAAAATAAAGAAACAGTTCTTTAAAACTGATGAATCTTGTATTTCGTGTTGTTACTTGATTTATGGAAAAATTTAAGGCTCTGAAGTTAATTGTAGATTCACTATTTTAGATTATAAAAATATTAATTATATTAGGCATTATATAAGTATAGTGTCAAGTATAATGTGGGGTACTGTCTCATTTAGAGAGCAAAGTAAAATGTAAATTAAAAGTGATGTCCAGTTTGTGGTCGCCACATCAGTCACAATTAACGTTATGTCCTTACTGACAAAATCCTCGCTCTTTTTGGGCTTGCGATAGGCAGTACAATCTATGATATGCAAATATCATAGATATGCAAAATATGCAGCCTAGTGGTTAGCTACCAATAGGACAGACTCAAATGAACCTGACTGCATAACTGTCAGAGAAAACTCTGTCAAAACCCGGGACTTCATGTTGTGAAGCCACAGTGCTACCGATTGCCGACTACTAGACACTGTTGTTCTCTAAATAAACATCATAAATAAAGGGGTGATAAAGATCTTAGTGGTTTAAAATGGCCAAATTGTTATGCTCTAATGGTCTTCCCTGGTAAAAAAAAGACTGATCCAGGATAGAATGTAAGAATTAGTTCAATCATGGTAGTGCATATTACTGGACTATTGGGGAATCAGTTTTTGCTTAGATAGTAGCAGGTTCTCATGTTGTGCTAATTATATGCAAGGTGTCATATTTAATAATACAAGACATTTGTATATTTGCAGACATCAAATAAAGCAAGACACAAAGCAATAGCAAAAAAAGTGTATATGCCAAATAAAATTAAACAACAAATAATAGACATTAATGGACAACTTGGGACAGTCTGTGTTCCCTTTTTAAGCCTGTACTAAGCGTGGCTTTTTGAACAAGTCCAATGAAAGGTTGTCTAAAGCTAAAGGAATTCAGTGGGACACTGGAGCTTGGCTCATGCTCTATTTCTGCGGAGTAAAGGCCATGAGGCCATGTGGAAATCCTTAGGGGAGTCTGAATGATAGATCCTTGACAAAGTAATTAACAGTACATACACCATCTTCTAATTTCTTGTAAAATCTTACATATGAAGGTTGACAAATGCAATTCACATTGTTCTTCCCAACCATTGCCATTGGCTTCTAACATAAAGCCAAAAGGTTAATCCTTAAGCCAAAGTTACTCTTTGTGCTGAAGCCCACACAGATGCCAGAAATGCCATTGCAAGACAAAGCTATTTTAGGGGTGACTTCCATTGTATCAAAGTTTGTTTTTGTTGATAGAGCTGGCCAAAACCAACAATATAAACTTGCAGCTAGCTCACACTTAAGACTAAAGCGGTCTTTTTTCCTTAAAAAAATATGTTAGTGGCAAATAATCGTCATGTTACCCACAAAATGTGTATTTGCCTTGCACTTAATCCTAATAGAATATGGACACTAAACAGACAGAGAATATGTTTAGACTAATGTATAAAGTCACATACATGTACACAGTATGGTTACATAAAGCATTTCATGTTAAAAATATGTATTTTTTATTGTATTATGTCCAAAGACATAAATCACCCCTAATCCAATGTTTGTAATGTGTTAAAAACTTGGTTCAGGGATGGTTTCCTGCGTTATTTTTAACAAATTACCCTTGTGTCTTCTGTATTTTATTAATTTGCTTTTAATAGCAGTAAAGTTTTTATGTGTCAGCTGTTACTCATTTCTTCTTTTACAACAAGCTACTTTGCACTACACTAGAATGTGTTCCTAAATTAAGAAATTCCTGAAATGTGTTTGGTTTTCCTGCTGCCTGGGAAGATATTTATTTCTTTAATAGTTCTATTTTTTCTTAGGAGTTAGGACAAGGCATAAACACAAAAGGAAAAAGTAACAGAGTGGTGATATCCATCTTTTTGCTAGATAACAAAAACGGTTTAATAAGGTGTTATAATCTTTAGCAGCGTAGATAGCTGACACCCTCCCAATATTATAAAAGAGTTATAGTCTTTATTCTGGAGAGAGTAGAAACAGTTGATATTGTTTTAGGCAATAGAATGCTCTTGACTGGAACCTTAATTGTGCTTCTAAATTAAGCTCAAAGACTTCAAATAGAATAAACAACACTTAAGATTATCAGCTCAATATATCCGTTATACATCTATAACAGTTCTACTTGAATGTGAGTCCATAAGTTAAATTATTTAGGTTGCATTTTGTGTACAGCTACATTGTTTTCATATTTCATATATCCTTTATCTATAATCAGTACTGACAGTGGACAGCTACTCCCAATAACAGACACTTAAGCAGTGATGTCAGCAGCTCAACAGATTCTAATAGCATTCTAATATTTTTTTTAGCTTACCTCAAGGCTCCATTATATTTTTTAGTTGTTCAAGACAGAGAGATCTTAATTAATTAGGGGTGTGTCTTGGGAATAAAGTTGAATAAACTAATCAACAGGTCACTTGTGCGGTCTGACTTTGGAATCTTAACATTTCAATGGCGCAGCTACGAAACAAAAGGGATTGTACACATCTGTTTCAATGATTTACTGCCACATCTGTGACGTCTGCCTAGGTAGTCAGTGGTGCACCTGTATTTTCCATTGCCGACAAATGCCAGAAATGAACCTGTACACAACTAATTTGCATAAATATAATCACAAGCACTATTGCTATTTTTACAATGGTAGTGGGAGGCTTGAAGGAGACTTTTGCCAAGGTGTAAGTATAACAAGACACATATTCAGCAGGGTGTAACATGGGGTTGTGAGAAGTGTTGATTGAAAATAGTGATTTTCTTATCTTGCTACGTTTATATGGAAATGTTGTATCTGAGCCATGGGCCATTTTTCCTAATGACACATCCTCTTTTACAGCTTTGGGAGTAGCTTGCTTTATCAGTTGACTGATATTAAAGATGGACTTCAGAATGGAACAAATGTCCACTGATTTACAGAATCCGAATATAATATTACTATCTTTACTGAAGTGATACTGTGTGAAAGTGAGCTATGGGCTCAATAATGTAATGAGGTGCAGGATATCATACAAGAAGAAAAAAGGCATGTTGAAACATGGTATAAAAGTATTAGTATAAATGCTTGTGGTTGTAAACATTTGTTTAAGGTGAAATCTAGGTATATTCATATGTAGAACACGAGTTTTCCCTTGGTGCGCTTTCACTGACTTTGAGGCTCGCTTTAGAGAAATCTTTGACCACCCGGATCACTCAGACACGTCAAACAACTATTTGCTGGATCTTCGTCAGGGGACCCGTTCTATAGTTGATTACGCCATCCAGTTTGATACCCTTGTCATAACCCATTAAGTGAGCAACTTGGGAGGGAGCCTTTTCGCACACATCTCCCATCACACTAGCCCGGTTCATGTCCTCAGCACTGGGAATCATCATGAATCCATTACATTCATCATCATCCACTCCATACACTACTGTCCCCATTCATGAGTTAATCTGAAGGTCACATAAAGATTGGAAGTCTGTAGTGACTGATCATTTATCCACGAGCCTCTCAAGCTGATGTCTGCTTTCCAGGTGCATTCCACGATTCTCAGACGCATCAGCCTTCCTAAACCCACGTAATCCCGTAATACCATCAGGGTTTGTTGTTTCCCCATTCAGCCTCCATAGTAACCTTCACCTTCAGTGCACAACATGGCTTCTTCAGTACCTCTTCTGCCCCATACCATCCGGTCTGCTATCATTATCATCCAAATAAAAGAGCATCTACCTGGATTTCCTTGTCAGTCTTTTGTGGATTCTCATGTCTTGATTCCTAAACAATGGTAACAGATATAAAATGAATGACTGTGTCAACATACTCATGAAGCATTTGGCTATGACGGACACTCATAATACAATCAAAATGTGTTTATTGGTTAATGAATCTTAGTGTCGCTTCTATAAGGATAATTTCTTGTAAAACGGGTGCAAATGTATTTACAAACATACTTTACAGTACATATAAATGACATGATGGTCATTGTGTTTGGACTTAAATGACCTCGTGTTCTTCACATGAAATCGCTTTAAGTTCACCTTTGATGAAATTAATTTTAAAGATTGTTTATCAAGATAGGCATAAACTAAACTATACTAAACTAAAAACATTTATCATTTGGCACTCATTTAGTTTCAGACATCTTGTTAAAATGTTGCAGGTTTATAAACAAATGAAACTAAGCTGAAGGAGCATAAAACGTCTGCAGTAAAATGATCCAATGCAAGTTAAAGTGATGTCTGTGTCTAATAATTTATAATTTATAATCTAAATAATAAATAATTTCTTTACTTTGGACTTGTAGTTTATGATAAATGTATAGCATTTTTTCTTTATGAAACATGATCTACAAAAATTGCCAATTTGATCAATTATGTATTAGTTTAAATAAATTTGTTTATAACAGTATAAAATTTGTATCTTTTAAATGCTTAAATAGCAAAGTAAATGACTGATTTCGATGTGGAACTTCTTTTTGTACATGTTAAAAGAGCAAATTCCAAGTTTGACTCCTGTTTATTTAACTCAATGTCTTCCCTCTTTCACAACTCCGTTGTTGTGTTAGAGCAATAAATTAACCGAAAGCCCAAGAAGGCTCTTTCTTTTATGTGACCCCTCCACATGATTCCGCAAGCTCCCCCCTCAGATCATTTCCTGCAACAAATTTAAACTTTGAAAGCAGCTTTATACCCGAAACAATTGTACAATTAGGTATATTTATGAATTCTACATTTTGTTTATGTATTAGATGCCGCTGGTCATTTTATTTCATCTCTTTTAAATTTGCCGCAGTGTGAGTGTAGTCACTTCTACTACACATTCAGACTGCAAAGCAAAAATAAACATAGGCCCCAACACAGGAAAAGAAATGGCATTGGCAACACCAGTCAACTGTTTGCAGGGAATTGAGCATTCCTTAGCTGAGAGAGAACTGGAGCGTTCCTCAATGAGAAATTTATGGGGGAAACAAGTCCACAGCACTGATGCAGACAGCTTATGATCCTGCATTCACATTTTCTTATGTTGTCCATGGATGTGTTTATAACTAGAAAATAATAATTAATAAGAAAACCAGTAAACATTTCTACTAATCTAGCCAGGAACTAAGATTAATGCTTAATTCTCAAGCTGCATTCAGAGTTTGGTTTTATTTATATAAGTAACTTACATATATAAGTAAAATATACAGTACTTAATGTTCAAGTATTTTAAAGATGACCATAAATATGGTGGATATTTATTAACTTTTCTAATTTAGTTTCTGTACCTATTCAATCTTGGGTGAAAGCTTGGATGATTTTTTACAGTTCAAGACAAATGACTTAATGCAGGCATCTCAGAAAAGGAGCCAGAATGCTGCAACGAAGCACACATACCCTCACTAATATTAGTGAGTAGTTTAGAGTAAACAAACCAACTAGCAATTGTTTTAAAGTTTAAAGCATAGCAAAAGTACACAAATTCTTTTCTTTTCTATTTTTTTATATCCACTATGGATTGATTTCTAAAGCATTAACATAAACATGTTTTGCCATCAAATACTGATTTATTACAATATTAAGCAATTGTATTTGTGTAATAAAATGCAACATGTATATAATGCAGAGTGGGGGTTTTTTTTCGGTGTATTATTTGGCCCTGGAGTTTGATGGTGTCTTATGGCATCAGTGTCGAGAACCTCACGCAGACGCGGCCAGACTCAGCAGGCAAACGTTGAGTCATTGCTTAGCCTATCCCACTGTTTAAACGAGGTCAACCTTGCCAATATTTTATGTAACATGCTCTTTATTTTTGTTGTGGGGGTCCGTCTGCTATTGCAAGGGCAGCTTTAATCGCATCAGTATCGGCCAGTTCAGTTTGTCAGATAAATTCCTAGCTTAGGCGATCTGTGTGGAGTTTGTATATTTTCTCCGTTTCCACCCACAGTCCAAAGACATCCAGTCAGGTTTATTAGAGACTGGAATTATCTTAATATTATTTTCAGACTGGCTAGTGTATTCACCCCTTGTTTGTTGTAGTGTGACCCTAAATAAGATTAAACAATGGTAAAACTAGATGGTGGATTGATGGATGCTAAGATATATGCACATACACTAATGGCCAAAGGATTTTAAAGCTTGTTTAACAAGCTCTTACATTAATGGATTGACTTGTGCCTAAGTTAGTCTCTTATTCTACAAATGTGTGTATAAAATGTGTGTTTTTGCAAAGCAATTGGTCAGCAAAACGCCAGGCATTGGTGGAGTCTTTTTCATTTACAATGCTTTGTGTAAAAAATGTGTAGCATTATATAACTGACAACAATTTAGGATTATTTCATTATTAATTCACTGTCAAAATAAAATGGTTATTTTTTATTGTGGGATCTGTGTTATTCTAATAAGTTGCTATCAGGGGAAATAACAGACGTCAATCTGAAGCACATTTCCTATCATCATAAATACACCCACAAAAAGCATGTGTCCATGATGTTCCTGTGTGACCATAGACTAAATCTATGACTGGCTACAACGTTATACAGCCCTCAAAGGAATTAGCCTGCTATTAGCATGCACATTCCTGCTGACCAGCACCCCTGTGGCAATGTTCTCAAGTGCTCTTGAGTGAAAATGTTTAGAAAACTGTTGGCTTTTACAGTAGTTTTCAGTTTGTTTGTTGCTTTGCTTCAGCATTGTTTCGGGTGGATGCTAGAATTTCCTCTCCCATAGCTCTAGACATAACTAATCTGCGTAATTTAACAAATTAAGCATAAAATGCTGAGATATACAGGGCATGAGAGGGCAGGATGAGTTAAATAAATATACTGTACAGTCATATGGTTTGGGCTGTAAAATATTTGTTTACTTTGTGTATGAATTTGCTTTTATAGATAAAATGCAGAAAACTAAAAGAACCGGTCCTGGAAAACCACTGTCTTTACTGTTAATGAAGGATTTTTTTATTTTTCTTATAAGACTTTCTAAATACCTTAAATACCCCCTCCTTCAACACCTGGTTAATTTATGGATCAAACTTTGATGCAGGTTAGAGGAACATAAATGGTACCAACGGCATCAGTTGTTCCTGGGTGGTGCTAGGCTCACTAAAATATATGGTTTTCTGTTCACTAGTATTTTATTAATTTAAAAAAAAAAATTTAAAAACCTGGGTAAATCACTAAAAGAAAATAAGGGGAATGAAAATGTTTTATTTGCAAATATGCAATTAAGTTTCTAGCTCTGATTGTCCATTTCAACTACGCAAAAGACATAAAGTGAGACAGGTGGAGTGTTTCGCCAATCCAGTCTTTATTTTGTTTGTGATTTGCGGTAGAAACAGCTCAAGACTTCTTCGTACAGGACTTGGTGAGCAAGACTCTTAACACATGCACATGACCTAGGATTCTGACCATGGTAAAGAAGTTTGTTTAAATGGATGAAGGATATAAAAGTCTTCTGTAAAGTCTTATATAAAGTCTTATGCTTAAAGATGCTCCGCCATTGCACAATCACATTTGATGTGAATGTCCTAGCAGGTTTTTTAATTAAGCATCTCTCAGGGTGTCGGAACAACAATTCACTTCACAGGAGTCCATCTAAACAATATCGATAAGAATAACACGCAATGGTCCTCCTCACATTACCAAAATCAAAAACAGCAAGCAGATGTTTCCTTTGGCTTCTGTCCTCACCACAGAGAAATGATTTCTGAGTCAAAGCTAACATTTATTTAAACTTTTAATGTGTTGCAAGAACTTTTATATTTTCTCAGACAGGAAATCAAAATTTAATTGCACTTTGTTACAACTTGTCACATGTTGAGCACCAGCTAATGAAGGATTAGATGAAACTCTGCACCTGCAATGTTACAAACAAACACAACACCAAGATACATAACATAGAACAAAACTACGAACAAAATAAGTATAAGTATTAATATCAGCTTCCTTAAGTAATGACGATACATTCTTAAAAAGAAACCAGATCATGAGCTGCAGGCTTAAAAAATCCAGTCGACCACAGCACTGGGACACAATCACTCAAATCTCCAGCGATCCCAAGATGAAACCAAAAAAGGGAAGCAGTTTGCCACATGGGTAATAAACCCCAGTAAATGCAAGGTAGTAAAACCAATAGACTGAAAAAAAAAACAGTAGCTGGATCGCCAGTAGTTCCAGCTAATCCAATCCACCAATGAGTGACCACCAGAACTTTCCAACAAAAAAATGCTACACATACAACATTGCTGAACATAATCGGTATGTAATAGTTATGAAGAGCCAACTCCAGCTGTAGTAAATTAATTTAGGATGAAACACTTCCCTGGCCAGCACACATAAGCTTCATGGTTAAGGAAAATTTATTTCTAACAGTTTGTTGACAGATTTCTTTTAAAGCCAAAATAAAGTGAATCATTTTGCCTGCTTCCATTAGGGGTTGCAGAAGTGGATTGTGGCCCATTTACAAAAGTCTGGACATCATATAATTCTAAACAAGACCACTAAGAAACATTGGTGCAGCTTTTAAAAAACATTTTTATCCTATTATTTTTTTGTTCATTGAATGTACCATGTGAACATTGAATAAAGTCAGTCTAGACTTCTACGCATAAGATGTTATGACATGCATTGCTGAGGAGTGTTTTTTGTTTGCATGTTTCTTGGACAAAACTTGATTTAAAAAGGGTGTTTGCGACTGAGTACCCATTAAGCTGAATGAAAGTCATGATGTAAACCTGAAATCCTGGGTGTTGATGTGAATATTTGGAGTTTTAATGCTCTATTTCTCTGAAAGTTAATTTGCTTATCAGTCCGTTATCAGTCCGTCATTAGTCACAACGGTTATGTCTGGCTTTTGTATTATCTCCAGCAGATTTCGTACTGCACTACTTCATCATGTAAACTTTATAAACAATGATGTTTAAAGATTAGACATGTCAGATTGAATATAAAATTTATCATTTTAATGTCTATGGCAAAGTTTCAACCCTATCTTAATCTGTTTCTCCTTACTCAAACTAATCTGAAGAGACATGTTATTTATAACAGAACCTACATTGTGACCGGGTGTTAAGATGTTAAACAAAAGATTTATGGATGATTTGAACTAAAAACTTGTGTTAGAGACCATAAACATAAAGCTTTTGTGGTCGGAAGTTTCAATTACTTCAAGCTTTATCTTCAGTTGTCAACACTTGTACAGCTCATCTTATTATAATATATTAATATCCTACTAATGATTGTTTTGTATAACACTGCAAAACCTGAATGCTGGATAAACTGAAATATATTTAGAATTAAGACTGGTCTGCTTGATTAGTTTAAATACTATTACAATAACAATAGTGTCGTTATATGCTTCAGTGTCTCATGTGATGTTCGGAAGAATGCATGTTCTTTAAGAGGCTTACCAGGTTGCCATTGTGAAAACACAGTAATTGTAAGCTCATGTGTCCTAAATTTTTGCTTTTATTAAAGACATTATAAAATATCTTAATTAAATGAAGTAAAACATGACATTGTAGTAAAAAGATAATGAAAAGTAGGTAATGTGTAGAGTTTCCTTTACGATACAGCACATTAAACTTTTTTACTGACACCCTGAGTTCACGAAGGGACCTGGAACATGAACATCTGGTCCAGAACGAGACCTGTGACTGCATTATAGTAAACTACAGGCCACACAGAATTGACAAGCACTTATGAGACATGTTTATGTTAGATTTTTGTCTGGAATGTTAACAAGGTATTGACATTAATGCATAACCATACTCATCATACATGCAAATGTATTTGTATTGCAATCGAACATACCACAGATATTTCCTAACCTTTTTTCAGGGCTGTTTACATGCTTTCAGACATATTATTCAGAATTAATCAGCATTTTATGGTTTCCATAATTATATGATATAGTCAGTGACTAGTGAACATAATTTAAATGTTTATAATTCTGTGACTTAACCAAACTGAAACTGTCATATGTGCATGTGTGTTTGCTTCTGTATCCTGCAACAGACTGGTGACTTGTTCAGGTGTTTAGTGTATCCGTCTAGTGTGTGTCCCACTGTGACTATAAACAGGAATAGGGGGTGGTGAAACTATAATGGTTGGCTAGCTGAAAACAAATTATAGCAGCCCATTTTATTATAAGAAATACACTTCATGGTGTGTATTTGTAATAGACTGAACGCTTCAGGATTTTCTTTTTTTATTGATGTGGGTAAAGTGAATGTGTGGAAGTGACTGAACCTTGGTGGTGGTATTTGAGGGAATGTCTGTGAGCTGGCCCATGGGAACCAGGTCAAAAAGGTTAACTTCAGGCACAGTTTAAGTGTTGGGTCCTCATTTACAGAATGCCACTAGAGAATTTTTTCTTAAAAACAAGAAATAACAAAAAATAATGCTGGTCCACAGTGAGCAAATCAAATCCAAGTTTATTTGTCACATACATAGTTATACACAGTACAACCGGCAGAGAAATGCTTTGTAACTACTCCATCCGAACACTCGAAATTACATTTAACAAGCTAAAAATAGATTATAATTGAAAACAACAATTGTAAACTTTAATTTAAACTATAATTTAAGAAGTAAAAAGGTAGGAAAAGGCAAGAGAAGGTAATTTACAAAGGTAGCACACTGCATGTCCAGTGCAGTTATTTCGAAAATTTATATCAGATTATTGCAGTATATGAGTCCTAAAAGAATAAATATACATTATTTATAAGTAGTCATGAGTGTTTTACATTTATACGTACATGGGTGCGGCAAGAACTGGTTTGAAAAAAAAAGAAGATAAAATATGACTAATCGATAACCACTACAAGCCCTCCAAGATTTATTTCTTGAAATCTCTGAATTTAGGATTCTAGAACTAAGAATAATCTCATTTTCTATTGATGTATAAAAATTGACATCATAAATTATCTATAAGTGTCCATAAGATTCTCCACAATATCCACAATTTGACATCAGATTCATATTACTCTCATTTTCCTTTCGCAGTAATGTCTGAAGTTAAAACTATATCATGACAGTTTTGCCCTTCCTTTGTAGAGTCTAAATTTCATAATCTCTCTTTTTCCCCACACAGTCCAAAGACATGCATGCAAGTTTACCACTGTTTGTGATAAATATAACCAGTGTTTCCATGCATAAGTCAAGACATTAAAATCTTTACAAGTGTTTGCATTTTTTCTTCAGAAAGGTCAATGTTATTTCAGCAGGACTATGCCGGTCCTCATTTTGCATGTGCCAGTCACAGAGTGTTCCTAAGTTTAGATCCCGCTCATATTGAAAATGCATAATGTATCCACGATTGTTGCGTTAAATAAATAGTTTACCTTATAAATGATGTCCGATGTCTCGCAGTGGCTTCGGAATTTGCGAACTCTCTCAAACAAAGCCCTGGCCTGTTCTCCATCTCGTCGATCCAAC
>JAOTRQ010117751.1:0-19203 GCA_028565875.1 Hoplisoma paleatum | reverse complement strand
TGTGTATCCCGGTCTAAATGGTATTTTTAGTCGACTATTAGTCGATTAGTTGGAGTAAATGACGACCACTGGTCGACAGTCCTAATACATTTCATGTGTTATAAAGGTCAAGTACAGTATTAGTCATGAATGTCGTATGTTGCATAAAAAGTGGCATCTGCTGAATGGCATAAATGTATGTATAAGAATATAATATATTTGATTACATATATATGTGTGTGTTACATATATGTGTGTGTGTGTGTGTGTGTGTGTGTATATACACTAGACATCAAGCCAGGCATTCTAGGTAGCTCCAGTTATCAATACAGTTTAAAATATCATCCTAAAAGTTCACTAAAATAAAATATACAAGCTTCCAAGCTGTTTACTATTTATTCTTTAATAGAATAACCTGTCCTCATTGTGTCTCATAACTAAAAACAAATCTCTCTTATTTTACAAATCACTGCACCAGAGTGAACGGGACTTTCATTCATTTCTACAGCTAATCAGATGTCACCAGAAAAATAATTAAGGATTATTGTTATTAAGAAACCATGAAGAACTCTCTTGTTATCTTGTATGTTGTATTAATGCAGTAGAAGGTTGTTAGCAACTAGCGCAGGCCGAACCGTTAGCTGCGCATATTAGCCTAGCAACGAAGCTAAAAGCTAACATTATCCAACGGCCTTTAAACGTAACGTTTTCAACATAGAAATACACAATGTAATGTTTAAATTCGACAAATATAATTCGCCGTGGTTTTTAAGTTATTTAGAACTTGTAACGTCGATTTATTAGCAAACGCTGTAGTTCATCCTCCATGATTTTCACTATGGATCATCAGATCATACTGCAACAACACCAACCTCCTTACAACTAAAGGACATTAAATACACGGACAAATAACAACAATTCAAACAACACACAAACGTACCTTTTAGCCAATATGTTTCATTGATATTCGGCAATGCCCTATAATCGAGGACGCGCGATGGTACTCGTCCCACTACCGAGCCGAATCACTATTTATTAAGGCTGCCACTCGATCCCGTAAAGAGTCGACTCTCCGAATCCAGCCTGTAAAAACGAGGAGTCGATTCCTAACAAGAAAGATTCGACTGACAAACGCTCCACTCACAAAACCAAACAGACAACACTAATCAGATATTTCTTGTTATCTACACCATAGACCCAAATCTACTAATGTACCGTATTATATATCGCACTTGTTAATTGTAAGAAATTAAAATACCTTGTAGAATAAGACAAGGAATCAGAGTCGGAGTTGTCGTGAACAATTCATTGAGTCGGTTGACTCAGTTACCGTGCCCGAGTGATCATTGCTGACGTAACAAACTCCACGTTTACTGTGTGAAATAAAATATATCCCCAAATGCTTTATAACTAATAGCTACTAGTTATAACTTATTAACTCGTTAGCTAGGTAATGTACTTTTGTTAAATAATGTTAAGTATCCTCCATTCCACCCTAGAAAATGGGCCCCTGATGAGTCCTCTAAAGCAGGGGTCACCAATCTTTTTGAAACTGAGAGCTACTTTTTAGGTACCAACTAATACGAAGGGCTTCCAGTTTAATACACACTTGTGAAATCATCACAAATTTATAACCTTTAATGACATGTTAGTATTAATAATGAATGATATTCATCTATGTGAAGATGCTGATCATGTCAATGATTGACAATAATTTTCAACAATAATTTAACAAGGTAGGAAACAAATAAATATCAATATGCAAAATATGCAGCAATTTTTAGAACAGGCCCGCGGGCGAATAATGAGGTCCTTTCGGGCGACCTGGTGCCCGCGGGCAACACGTTGGTGACCCCTGCTCTAAAGATTCCTTCCAGTATTTCCAGAGTTCATCCTTGCCATTGTCATCCTCAGCTTGCTCAACAGGAAGTTTTGGTCTGGTGGTCCTGAAGCCCACCCTGTGAATATTTGTGATCCAATTATGGCAAGGCATTAATCAAGAAAATAATACTAAACAAATATTGAAAGATCGGATCAAAAGGACTGACATTTACCAAACCTAATAAACAAGATCACGAAGAACACAAGAAGTCACAGAAGAAAAAAACATTGAACTAGTGTTCCAATATTTAATACTATTTAGAGAAGATTTGAATCGCTCATTTGAAATGTGTTAAATAGTGGCACAAAGTTACAAAGTCTAAACAAAGTCAAAACAATACTAATATTTGTGTACCGCACTGATTTTGGCCTGACCTCTCTGGGCACTGATAATATTATCATCGATATCATCATTAGAGAAAAGAGGCTCAGACACTTTACACTCAGAGCATCGACGAGTGAAAAAGTGCCTGATCCGATATGTCTGCATTTTTTTTCTTTTGTAAACTGCAGATTAACAAGGTGCTCAGTTCCCTTTGGGGCATGCTGACGATTTACAACACCAGTGTCCTGAGCAAAGAAAACAAGAGCAGTTCAGTGGCACAAACAGGATAAACAAAAGAAACCGGTTGGCACAGAGAAACAGATGGAAAGTCATCAGTGTCAGCCAAATGACATACATATTCAATAAATCTGAACCGATATCCACAGTAATGATAGACAAACACATTTGCATGTCCTTTTATGATTTACTATCCAAGCTGAAAAATAGTATTTTGGTCATTCAGATCACTTATTTTAGGATATATGATTGGGGTCGTTGTCCTGCTCTGTAAAAGCATAGAAAAGTCTGGAACAAAGCCTAGAACTTAGACCCCAACAAAATCAGAGTATTCACCTTTGTACAAGTCTAAGTCTAATTGCCCTCACAATCGTGTTTAGTAAAGTTTAGGTAGCATGTGTTTGTCTACTATTATTGGATGGCTAAACAACAATCAGCATCACATGACCTGTTAATGCAGATACAGAAAGTCTACAGGATTCATAAACTTTTTATACAGCAACAAAATGTAAACAAGCATGGAATGACATTCAATGTGCAACATCGCAGAATGTATAAATGACAGTAACTTAACGCCTAAAAGTGCATTATTATTATTAACGTAATACAATCCTAGATCCTTCTACTGGTCTATTAAAAGAACATGTAAATGGATTTAAAAAATGACAATGACGTATTAAAACTCATATTGTCAGGGCAGCATTGAAATTGAGATTTCTTTTTAAAAAGGTACCAGAACCAATTCCACGATGTGTGTAAAAGGTTTTTCTTTTCACAATAAATAGACTAGTACCAGCAAATGTCCCATGTCACATATGGTTCACAGTACGTGACCGGCACTTACTAATTGAATCTGTACATAAAAATAACAAAGGACACAAAGAAATGAGAAAATGAACGACAAAAACTTCCTCAGAACAGCCGATAACGTAATTTGGCAGACACTAAAAGACTCAACAGTACCACAGCTTGCTAAAAGTACAGGAAACTCTTCTCAATCTGAGAGAGCAAATCGGGTGAGTGCTTGTTTTCTTGTTGACGTTACTGAATGACACAGTACTTCTTGTAATCGGTTTCAAAATCATCATCCATGCTACTGGTGTCGGCCATCTTTTCCCCATCAGTCTTTGGCAAGAACAGAGAGTGATCCACTCCCTGCTGCTCATAAAATAGGATGTACGCCGAATCAGTGTCGATCTCCTCTGGGTTCACCTCCTGTACTCGTCACACACAGAGAAACAAATATATAAAGATCGGTCTCATACATTTCACTGAGCAAAACACCAGGTGAACCTCTTGTATGTATCAAATATTGTGTCATTTACAGGATGAACCTCTAAACTGTAATATCATTTCCATTTTTATAGAAACACGTCAGCCCCGATTTCTGTGTGAGTAAATCCTTACCTTGCAGCTGCTGTCATTGTAACAGTACCATTTCTCATTGGGGTTTTTGGCATATGTGACATAATGGCCTCCTCCAAGAATCCCTGAGTGACACTGGGAACGTACAAATAGAAATAACTTCAGGGACGCTAGGAAAAGAATGAAGCTGCCATCCAGCGAGTAATGCAAGAAACGGGTTAGTCTGCTGACAGAATACCAACACTTGCCTGTCCATACTCTTCTAATTAAACTTGCTTATTTACTGCAGTGTACTAGGCTTACTAAATTTAAGCCATTAATGCTAAAAGCATGCCAGCATTTTGATATAGAACCAGACAATGTTATGACAGAAACACTTACTGATATTGCATACAGATCATAGATGGGCTCCAGACAGATTCTGTCTCTTTGGTCCTGGGAGGCCTCCAGGTCTATGCTGTCCTCAGTGTAACCGTTACTTTCCAGTTCTGAAATGGAGGTAGCATTGTCACAGTCTCTGGCCGCTTCCTCTCCGAGCGCCGAGTCCAAAGCAGCGGCTTCGGGTTCGTTCTGGCTCTCGAGCTTGATACCGCCAGGCTCCATGTCTACGGGACTTTCCCTGCCACTGTCCAGGCTCTCTTTACTAAGAGAAAGCTGTAAACGGGAGTCCAGTTGGGATGTCCGCTTTTGCCCCGGCTGCTTCCACGTGTCACCTTTAGGACTGCCACTAGGACTGCTGCCTCTGCTGACGGAAGACGTCAGCAGCCTTCCGGAGCCGGGAGAGTCTACAGAACACACACACGCTTGCCATTAAACACCCGGGTTCTAATAATAAGTAACATGTGTTTAATTTCATACATGCTTATTAAGGAGATGAACAATAACTTGACAGACCTTTTAAATTATTCACATTGAGTGTTGTGGGGGTTGAGATGGCCTCCGCAGCTCTAGAGTTTGTTCCGAGTTCCCGTTCAAATTGTTCTTCTCCAGAACCAGCTCGACATCCCTGCTGGCTGCGATCTATCTCCCGCGGAGTTAAAAACGCACTGGGGTCAAAGCTATCTCTAGGGAACTGTACTATTTTTTGAGATTTAATCCAGCGACCGTTGACAAACTGGAACCGCTTTAAATGTACAATCTACAAAAGAATAAAAAAATAATGGTTACTATAAAATGTATGTTTTTTTTTAGGAATATAACGATGCATCAATTAGACACGATTCATATTGTTAATCCTATTTAATGACTCAATATTCACTGAACAGCAGAAGTCGCTGCTGCAGTTCATTATGTTGTGTCGTTACAAATGCAATGTTTTATTTTTTAGAGAAATAGGTAAAAGGAAACTACACTGTATAGTTACACCTCTAGAAATTTTTAGATACATACATTTTTAGATATATCGACAGACAGACAGACAAACAATTTATTATATATAGAGGGAATTTAGGACATTAAGAAGAAAAAGATGAAAACAGTGAAGTAGTGGTACCAGTACTGGTGGGAGTCTCCAGATGTCCAGTTTCTTCGTAGCTAGTCGGTGAGTTTTACACTTGGAGCAGTAATAGAGTTCGTTTTCACCCAACTCCTCTTCAGTGGTGAAAGCCCTCAGACAGCTGTCCAGACTGATCGGTTCGGCCTGAGCACGACGACTCTGTTCCACGCTCGAGTGTTCTTCCACCAGCTACAGGACAACACCACATTTGAAGCAATGACAGCTTGTGTTTTCTGCATTTCTGTTAAATTCACTGGGTAGAATAAATAAACTATAACATGCACAAATGTTTTTCATTTAAATGATGTAGGTATACTTTTGTGGTGCAACGGTGCTCATCAATTTGTGATTTTGGCACCAGCACCAGAATAAGAATGAAAACAATTAGTTAGATTTATATAGTGTATTTTTGTACTCAAAGTATTTTACAGTTTTTATTATTTTACAGAAAAATATCACTGAAAACATAAACAAGAATGGCTTACCCTCTCTTGGGATGTCTGATAGCGAAGGTGCAATGCAGTAGGGTCCCAGTCAACAGCTATACAAACATTACCTAATGCTGCCCGGTCATCATTACACTCTATGGTACAGCCTCTGCAGAACCTTTAATCAAAACACACAGATAGCAACTCTTTAGTGTGGTCATAATAGTGTGATTCAGCAGTGTGGGCATGCTCTTGTGTAAAAATTATACTCACTTGTACCAAGGACACCATGCACAAGAGTTTCCATCTCCCTGTACAACACGTAAGGTGAAGGGATAATGGTATCCCAGACTGTCATCACTAAAAAAAAAAAACAAGAAATAAAATAAATAACTATATATTTAAATGACGAGACGTGCATATTCCATGTACACTGTTCTAAGATAAAAGCGATGGATTTAATTTAGTTAAAACTACAAATTACACAGCACTGAAACTGCCACGATTTGTCCTGTGTCGTGTCTGACACACAACATAGACACTGACCAGTCCTGTGCGTGGTTGCTTGATTCTTGAGGGGGTAGAGGACTGGCGAGTCGTGACACCTGTGTCCACACGGTGTTGTATAAATCTCGACCCCGTGTGTCTGTCGTGCAGGGAACGATTAGTGGCATGCCGAACAGACTGGGTCGGTTTTTCTGAGATGAGAGGAAGTATAATTCGGCACGCATCTGAAACACAGTAAACAATGAAAGAGAACCGCTGCTTAGAAAATACACACCAACTAACAGATCACTGAAGTTGTGTCTTCAGTTTGTTGTTTATGATTAGTACATGTGTGCAACTCTGTAATGTTCTGTAGTAAATCATCGGATCACTGTGAGCTACAGTGAGGATCCAGTGACGTTCAGGAGAAACATCTACACATAACAAAACGTAAAGGGTTCTGAACTTATTCATTTACTACAGAAATGGTAGAAATGAATTTTCAGAAACCCTGTTAATTTTAGCAAATACAAAAATAAGCAAATACATATTGAGAACAACACAACGACTTCCGTCATCTACAGGACGTCAGACACTCTGTGGCATGGCTTATAAACAGCTGTAGAAATATTATTATTAGAATTATATTATGAAATATTATTTGGATGGAGTCATTTTTAAATGGACAGTGACGTTGCATATTACAGAGAACAGAAATGCTAAGGCTTTTAATACCTTTTTTAAAAAGAAAACCACTGATGGCTGCATAGCATGCACAATAATAGACAAGCAGTAAGACACTTCTAAGGAACACTATATTGTTAAAGTATCTGATTAAAAAAGCAACCAGTTCTTACCATTTTCCTGTGAATGGCAATAATGTAGCCTGTAAAAGAACCAGCCACGTGTGTCAGGATGTGGCCATTAGGAAAGCCGTTGGCAGGACTGACTTCTGTGCTGCAGGGCACTATGGTATTTGGCATGCCCTTAGGAATTATGTCCAGCCTTAGGGATATACCAGAGGACACGGATGGGCTGCTTCCATTAGGAATAGTTGGGAGATCATCTGTAAAGATATTAATCATCCAGATAAACATTAAATAATAAAACAAAATAACAAATCTCTATCTATCTGTCTGTCTATCTAGCAATAGCATTTGTATTATATTGTATAATTCTAAAACAACAAATTGGTAACACAGGATATAGAGATAATGATTTAAATAAGTTATTAAAGGTTATTAAAGCTTACCACTGGCTGTCTCTTTTGGAGAGAAGTCTGTTGATGGTGTGGTGGGCAGTGGGATTTCAAACGCGCACAGGAAACTATTCACAGCCCGTCGCACTTTCTGATTATCTAACGGGAAATTCTGTAATAGAGAAATATGAAATCAGCTGGAAAAAAGGAGCACAGTATCCAGGAAATGCACGAGTTTTTACAATAGGCACCTTTATACAAGACAAATGGATCTCCACTAGAAGGATCTGCTCTGGTTTCAGCTGGCACAATTCACTTAACAGACACTTCAGGCCTGAATATTTCTCATCCACGTTCAGTCTAAGCCCGTATCGGACCGGAGTGGAGCCGTCAAGTCTTATAACTGTAAGAAAAACAAACGAACAACCAAGCAAAAAAGATTCCTATGAAATTGAATCAAATGTAAAACAAAGCAAAAACATAAACAATAGCATGTTAATACCTATGATCTCAAGGTGCATTGAGTTGTCCATCGGCAGAGGAAGTGACAGAAAGTTAAACGGGTCGAAACGAGCACTAACATGCCCACAGGTTTTGCACTTGACCTGTGACCTGAGCTGACCATGGAACAGGTCAACCACAATAGAACGGTTTCTTCTCAGATGATTCTCCCAGGCCTGACGTGACACAAAGATGAGCAGTGAGGGTATTCCTGTTTTACTTTATTTAAACATTTAAAACTTTTATTCTTATTAGCAGGACACTAACTACTTACAACTCCACAAACATTTATTTATTTTTATATCCAAGCAAACATCTTGTAAAATATAATATAAGTCAATTGATTTCATACACAACCATTTATTCCAGTTTTTATTCATAAACTTTTAAAACGAATAATTTGGAATATTTAAATGAAAGAATAAAAAACTTAATTGATAAATTACAGTGTAAATAGAGATGTAACGGTGCAGTTCATCATGCATCGTAAATCGTAGATTATATTGTTACATCTCTATTTGTGTTATTATTGCCTCATTAACTAAACATTATATTTAGAAAGAAACATAAAAAGTCATAAAAGAATAAAGCTAACCTCAGATGCAACTTCCCAGTCAGGTCTTCCGTCGCTGTCCTTTAACTCCACGTATGGTTTGTCATGAACACGGTTAAGATCCTCATGAAGGCCGTCTAAAAGAAAGGCCAGCAGTTCCTGAGAATCCTGCTGTTGGAAGCCATCAAAACGTGGTGCATACTTTGCTATAGTCCACTGAAAGAAGACACGAGGTCAATGTTAGTCTCATTAATACACAAACGTTCTTAAGCCTTTTTACCTGCTAGATGCAGGTACATGTAAATATCGGTATCACAAATGGAGCGTCATATTGTGCAGGCATCCTCAATAAACCAGGAAAAAAAGAATTACAGCAGCTACAAGAAACTTCCTTTTCGATTCCTAGACATTTGAACCCGTCGATTATTGTCCATCGTTCATTCCCCCCTCTCTAGCAAACCCTCACGTATGTAGGTTTTAGACTGGTTAGGATATGATTTGTTTAAAGGCGTACCCTTAGCTTGAGTGGAGCGATACTTTTCTGGGCACCACTCCACAGTTCTTGAATAAGATCACCGTAACATTTGGCCATGTGTCCTTTCATCCCAATAGGATTAGTCCTGCAAAAAAAGATTAAAATAGTCAAACACATTACCTAAAAGCTTTGGAACTTTGAAATGAATACAACTGAAGTGCAACAAAATTTGGTTACACAAAAAAAATCTTGAAAAAAGTCTGAATCAAACTTGTTTTGGATATATGTATCTACACTTATCAGCCAAAACCTCGGGACAACCTTAACTGGCTAAAGCTAAACAACTAAAATCAAGAAGAAAGACAACGCACAGACCACCGAAGGTTGTCAGGCAGCCAAGACCCACTGTTTTGGCTCAGTGATGTAGACAAATCTCAAAATAAAATAAAATCCTTAAGATTTTTATTAAACATATGCACACATGCGCACACACACACACACATACACACCTGTTGAGTTCATAAAGGTGATATCCAGAAGTAAAGTAATCTGTTAGTGGTTTAGTGTTGCTCACACACTGGATGCTAGAGTTCATGAAGCAAGTGTTGCCCAGGTTGCTCAGACCGGTGGCTCCTTTCTCAGTTGGAACTGCACGTCAAACAAACTCAATTAGAATATAAACGACCATGTACACTAATAAACCTTTTATATCTTTATATTACCTTTATATCTATTCATTCTGTTATTGTTGGCCAAGAAGGACATCTCTTCAGGCCAGCTCATGTCTTTGTTACGGACTGAAAACACACAGTGAGGTGGGATGTTACAGTTACTATAAAATAATTCTGAATATTTTACTGACATCACATGAAAGCTACTACCTTCTATCACCATGTACTGCTCATCAGGGATCTTCAGAGCTTCCAGTGAATGGTCCTCATCATCAAGGAGGGTAAGATAATTCTGTTGGTAAACACATCACTCTAGTGTACATGTATGTAACAGGGGATACAATAACACTCCCGAATTTTAGTATTATTTTATTATAGTTTACCCTATTTGTTATTGTTTTGATGTGCTCATGTGGTGATGTGTTACAAACTGATCTACACTCAAAGTGAAGATATGAGAGGGGAAAGTATTAAAACTAGGTATAAAATATAAAAGTGTTCTGTCATGCCAACACCTAAACTTAGGAGCACTCAAAATATCACTGATAAATTTAACAGTAAACTAAACATGACTATAAAAAAAGAAAAATATTTTAATAATACAAATTACTAAATGTGTATTTCTTCACCTCATTCATGAACAACCACAGCCGCATATCCTCCTCTTTTATTCGTAGCCGCTGGGACAAGTAGTCATGAATATCTTTTATCGTGCCAACTCGACTAAAGCAGCCTGTGTAGGCCAGGACTCTCTTCAGTGGGGCATTAGGGGAAGGCATGTTACCTACAATGTATAGATAGATGAGGATCAGCAAAGAGGTTAAAAAAAAGAGTTAAAATATATAGACAACAAATAAAAAATGTGTTACAAAACACCATGAAATGCGTGCAAATTCTGTCAGTTTCAGTTAAGACCTTGTGATTTTAACTTGCAACCACATCCAGTCATTAAGCTTGAATAAAAAGAGGAACATACTACAGTTTCCATGTGTGTGTTAAATCAGTTTAACAGAATGTTGTGATGTGGCTGAAGCAATAAAAGCTTTATTATTGCTCATTACATGTTTAGACTTCAGGACTTTATTCATACCGATGTTCATCCAGCTGTTGGACTGAGGTGTCCGGGCAGGAGGCTGCTGCCTTAGGAAGAGCAGATGTCTGGGGAAAAGTTCTAAATCAGGTTTTACCATTTCTCTTGACCTGATTACCTAGAAATCAGGAGTCAAACATGAATTGTAACCAGGGTTGTACAAACATCTGAATAAAAAAGCATTGATTCATCATTTTCTTACTAAAAGCCTTGCAACAATAAAAGCAGCTATTTGGTACATACCGGGCGTGGTAGACTGAGGTTGGCACCATACCAGTGAAAAAGTGCTCGCCAGACTGGCTCAGGAACAACCTCAAAGTCTCGGCCGAGATATAGACTCGGAGAGCGCCTCAGGAGCGCCCCTTCCATTGTTAACGTAGGAGCCTTAGAGAGATAAAATAAATACAATTACGTTTAGTTGAACTGTACTTAAGTGGTAAAAAAATATAAAAGTAGCATTTCCCCCTTTTCAAAGTGAATTTACATTTATTCCAAATGTATTATCAATTCAAAAGAATCAACCAAGTGAACTGATTTAAATCGATTCTTGCTGAATCATTACATCTTTGCATACAACATGGGGAGCGTAGAATTACGATGGCTCCCAGATTTGTGCACTTTATTTAGATCTTAACATTAGACCGCTTCTATGTGTTTACCTTGAGAGGTTCTGAGGTAACCAGCGGTGTATTGTCTATGGCACCTGGCCGGAGAGCAGATACATTCCCATCAGCCCCTGGAAAATTCTGGCTGTCATTATCAGAAGAGTCGGTTTGCCGGGAGAAGCAGATATCTGTGGCAGTTGAGCTTGAGTGAAGGAAACCTAAATGAGAATAAAAACACAAACATAAAAAAAGAAATGTCTACTAAAGCCAGATATGAGATTTTCAATGTTGCATTAATACTGACCCCCGCTGATGGTTTCCGATGCCTCAGAAGCACTCGAGATGTTATCAGAGAATTTTTCCTCTGGAGAAGAATGTGAGCTGGCCGTGCCTTCGCCCTGACCAACCGGTCCGAGACCAGTTGGTGATGTAGGGGTTCTGCTTCCAGAAAATACTGATGGTTGATCCACTACGATAACCTTGTTGCCCTATCAACAAAATAAAAGCAAGACTTGTCTAGTGTTCTAGAGCAATGAACTAACTACAAACTAAAGCACAACAAATGCACAATTATGTAGAGTTGCCTTCATTTTATAGAGCTGTGTAAATATAAATAAGAAGTACTTTACAAGTAAAACTGTCTCCATAAGTTTTTAATGTTGATGTGCTAAAAATACAACCACCCCCTGAGGATTTATGCTTACATATTTCACATAGTCCTTCCACTGCTGCCACCACTGGTTGGAAATAAGAAACCAGTAATCTCCAGGCTGGAGGCCATGTCGGCTCTCTCTCTCTAACCAGCCCCTGCAGACAGAACACAATGTCTTGTAAAGTCACTGAACACACTAAGCACAGTGAACAGATCGAAAACAGTGATCAACCTTATGATCTGTCCTTCTTCTTCAGGAGTGGCAGGCCGGAGACCGAGCACAATATGACATACCTAAATGAAAATAAAAAGGTCCCTTATGTTAGGTGTTATAGCACATTTCTGTACTATTAAAATTAAAAATATATCTGTTGCCCATACCTGAAATAAGAGGTTTAGAAATTCGGCTGCAAGAGCACTCTGAACGCTCCAGATTTGATAGTCTTCTAGAGTCAAATGTCCTCTCTGTTCAAAGTGAAGAAATACAAAGCTGAACTTGTTTGTTCATATGTTTTGGAGACATACAACTAATTAGAAGGGAGATAAATACCTTAGTGGTGTCATGTATATTTAGAATGTCTTCAACGATTTCAGGCACACTGGACTCCACTTCCTACAAAAAGTGAAATATGGAATTGAAATCACGCTGCATGTGATAGAATTTAGAATGAACTGCAGAATTGATTTATGGCATTTCCAGGTCGACTTACAGGAATGGAATCGATACGATTGTCCCGCCAAACTTCTTGTAGTGCACCAACCATCTCATGAATTTCATCTCGACAAAGAACTCCATCACGGTCGACATCAAACACTTTGAAGCAAACTGGTGCAGAAAAAAAAAATATAACGAATATCAGTGTAGACCCATTCTCGGATATAAGCAATTCTGTAGCAGGCTAGACAAAACTACACAAGCCAACACACTAGAACTAGTGAATTAGTACATGGGAGCTACATGTATGTAGAAGTGTGTGTTCAACTACAGAAAAAAAAAACAGAACTGAGATCGGACAGAAAAGTAACATGTGAGTAACATGTTTTAGATTATCGTACAAGCAACAACAACAAAGCAACAATAATGGAGTGGCAGGTACTGTATAATACCGAAATAGACCAGCCGATAAAAGACCAGGTCTAATAATCATTTGTCTCGTGGGCCAAATATAAACACACTACGGGCCAAATTTGGCCAGCGAGCCAGAGTTGGAAACCTATGCATTAGAAGAAAAAACTAACCACTAACTATCAACACAGCATCGATGTTCTCACTTACATTTCTGTCTCTCAGCCAGAGGTCCTCGACAGCATGCAGACAACCCACATGATATCTCCTTAAAATCAATGTGATTGTCTCGGTTTTCATCAAAAGCTTGGAACAAACCTAACAGACAAAATGCAAATACATTTTTTAAACTAGTAAAAAGTCATTAAACTGGTTTCATGGACTACAGATACTGCTGAGTCTAAAAGTCGAAAACAAATCCATGAGTAGGTTACCTTCACTTATAGATGGATGAATAGGAGGTGACACAAGCGGGACGAATGTCTCCATGTCAAATCGTCCAGTTCTTGACTGAGCTTTTAGTAACCAGTATCGCTTCTCCAAATCAATAATGTCTGATTCTTCCACTTATTAACATCAAACACACCAATTAATGAGCTGTATAAAGACTCGTTACACTACAACATATCAATAACACAGAATATGATTCTTCTTTTGTAACCAATCACGTCTGTGTAGACATCCGGTCAGCTAGCAGATTGCTTAATAGACCACTGTGCTACCCAACAACCCATTAAAATTAAGACATATTAAAATAACATTGTATATATTGTGTACAAGTCTAAACATAGACCTGGTAATACATTTCTCTCCACAGTTTGATGCACTCACAGTGTGTGACTCCAGCGAGGGTCTGATAGAAGGTCGGTGTGTCACTGTCATCAGTCAGGGTCACACAAACCCCACTGGATAGCAGCCAACGGGAGAAGGTAAAGGCATCCTTGTTTTGAAGCAGCCAGCTCTTAAACTTCTCATAATTCACCTTCTCTGCCTAGATTCAACAAATACAGAGAGGTAATCATACGTTTTATAACGCAACTGTAAAATGTATCAAATCAAATGATAAAATCTTAGTTATAGAAAACATATTTAAATGTGGTTTTTGTGACAGACCTCGGTAAAGCATTTCCTAAGAGAAGGGTGAACTTTTCCGTCCACAGCTTGGAGCATGGACTCAATATCCTCACGTGTAGCATAACTGCCCGATTCACTAGCAAAAAGACTGAAAATATCTGCAAGAAAAAAAACAATTACATTTTATTCATTGATGTATTTACATTTAGAATTTTATTAATGATAATAAATGATTTTTCAGGCAGAACTTACATCTGGCTTTTTCTTCATCTCGCCCTCTTGTGAGAAGCACCAAGCCAACTATAAGGTTGTTGAAATGCAAGCCTTTTGACGTACCACCAAATGAACTGTAAATCACCTAAAGCAAACACAATAAAAATGAACTGTTATTTTAAAAAGAGAGAATATTTTATATATATATTTAGTTTTAAGTTTACTGATATTCACTTGACTTCATGATCAGGGTTGCCAGATTTTACCTGTTCATTATGAGGACTCTACTGGTACTCAAGCAAGTCACTGATACATTTTAGTTATTGGCCTTACTGACTTTACACCACAGCATAAGAACACTAGTCAATTATGATCAAGAAACACAGCAGCCTAATATTTAAACTGGACTTACCTCCGAGATATTGAGCGGGACCATGTCCCCCAACACTTCCTTGTAGAAACACTGTTGACTCATATAGTACGACAGACCACATGTTCTCCGGAAAGCATCCCTCAATCTTTTAAGCTCCACATCAGTTACTGAAAAACGTCATTGAAACACAAAGCTTTTAGATACAAGAATGTGCAAAGAGAAGCGGACGAGAGATACAACTTTAACACTGTGAATATGAATGAATCCCATAATGCTCTTCATTACACAATACATTCAGCTGATCAATAAGGGTCCCATCAGTGTGATATCAGGCCCACTGCATTCATTTTAGAATAAAGCATTGAAGTAAGCAAATAGTTTAACCAGAGTATTTCGGTATTTAGTTAAATTATTACAATTATCAATCAATGTTTGAAAAAAAAAATTATAAAGAAAATGGAAGCCATGGTCACTTGTCAAGCAATGTGAATGCAGTATATTACTACAATTTAAATCAGTAACTAGAATACAAAGATTTTAGTTTCATTCTTAACTGTGGAATATACTGGAAGGAGATTTCCATGCTGTACCAGTGTTGACACAAAACAAAACCTGCTGCTGCCAAGTTTTGCATAACGTGTTAACTAAAGCGTAAAATACATTCCTGCAACATCATATTGTTATAATAAGGTATAAAAATCAATACATATCAGGTAGACCGATAGCGCAAATCAGTTTGCACTGGATTAGTATCGCCAGTAGCTGATCAAGCACACACTGGGATCAAAACGCTGATAGTGTTGAGCCTTCAAGTGAGGATGGACCACACCCTATGCAAGGAATGCAAATCATTTAACTTTATTGATTACAAATGTTATACAGGTTGTTTCTTTTAGACCAAAATGACACTAAAACATGAATAAAAATCAATCGAAAATAGATATATATTTATAAAACAATAAGCGGTGACAAGAAAAGGGCCATGACAAGCAGTGTGGTGCCTTGCCACAACTGAAATCTGAAAACTGAAAAGATTCTTGTGATTTCAGACTAAAATAAAGATGGTAATGAATCAGCCGTACATCTTCATCGATGCATTGCGGCATCATTTTGCAAATACAGCCTGTGCATGTGTTTAATAGACCGATGCAGGTTATTGTCCACATTTATACCCACACCTATGATGAACCCAAGTATTCAATCCAGTTACCATTACCATTCAGACATGATCTTTACCATTAAATAATGATTTAACTTTAAATCAACCGTAAACAAAGCAGAGGATCGATCTCAGGTAAACAGGTTCCCAGAACCCAAACACACACATATATTAGAAAATAAATACCAATGTTATCTTTGGATTGAAATCAAACTACAGTGTGCAGATGGTTTTCCTACCAGATTTGCATCAAACTCAGAAGAGCTACAAGGTGCAAGCTTATTTGTTGTTTGGAATATATTGTTGTGTTATAAAAGTGGAATGTAAAAGTATATGAGGAGCTGATGATGTGAATGGCGCACCAAACCCGTTTAAACAAGCTAACCGAACTGTTCGGTGGAAAGCCAGACAGGCACCAAACATTATGTGTTTTTTTTACCCGGCAGTTTATTGTTGCTACACCAATACATACAATTATTCCGATTTATTCCAATCTTAGTCCCATATTAGTGCATGTTAGCAACTCTGCCATCACAGCTAGCACGCTAACAGCCTGATAAATGACAGCTGGCTATATAATGATGAAAACATATCAACATCAACATGTGTATCTTCACCGTCACCGTAAATACGCATTTACGTCTAAAAACTAAACTAAATAACCTTAATAAACTCGACGTCAACAATCGCATCCGCTCGTCAAGCACATCTAAATAAAATCTGACAGCTAGCTTAGCAGCAACAGAAAATAGCTAGCTTTGTTAGCTCAAACAGCTAACGACACAACACCACACTAGTCTAACGACTGCCAAGACTCACCTCTCTTAATAGCCTCGTCGTAAGACAGGAACCCAATTCTTGACTCTTTTGCACCCATTTTTATTCATTTCATATCATAACGAAACATTTAGCATGGCTATTTAACAGGCTGTGCCTCCACATATCAAAATAAGCGAGTTGTTCGTTGCAATTCTCTATCTCAGCCACCGGTGACGCTAGAGCTGCGGCTGAATTCCATATACCTCCTTGTTCCCTAGTTTGGTGCACTACGTTACAAAAACAACCCAGACATATGCGCACTATCTAGAGCACTATAAACACAATTAACACAAAGACTAGATTTCATATTGGACATGACTTTCTTTATTACAGTTTGACAGCAGAATTTCTGTCTGCTGTTATAAAGAAATTAATGGAAAACATGTTGTAATAATAAATCTGAATCTAAAAGTTATTCATGAGGACATATCCTGGCATTATGTTCTTCAAATTTTAGCTTTAATTCTGATTCAATATTTTTAAATAAATGTGTAAAATGCTGCCTCTCATCAATATGTAATTCCTTATGCCAATGGTTGATCAGTTAACCAGTACCTGACAAAGATTATCTTGATAAACGTTGTTGACTAAATTGTCACTTATTTACAGAACATGCACAATAACATATGAGAAATCCAACAATCTCATGATCAATTCCTAGTGTAAACAGACTGATTCTACAGATAAAATACATGCATGTCCTTTACAATGTTTTGTTGATTTAAAAAATAAATAAATAAAATCACTTTTATATTGGTAATGCCGACCGTATGAAAGTTTACCATTTAATTTCATGGTTGCACTCACTGACATATCATTGCATTTGGATTCCCGTTATGCGGTTGCCATGTAAGGCCCATCCAGGGCATGGATGGCATCAGGTGTTAGGAGTGGCAGTACAGTTTTTTCTCTTTTTAACTGATGCTGATTTGATTTTAGTTTTAGTCTTTATTGAGGACATGAACATCTTAACAACCTGGTTGATTTAGTTTCTGGCAATGGTAGCATCTCTTGTGTGTTTCTGTGCCTTTCCTTGGTTTGCATGCAGACTTACATTTAGCCTGTATTGCACTGGCTTTTTAGCATTTAGTACTTTATATGCTATACCCCATTACACTTGCCATCATCTCAGGTCAGCCTAAGCAACATTTCTTTTGTTTCTCACAAACTTGCAGAAATAATTTACGTATGAGATCAGACCTGGAAGCCTGGTGTGAAGCAAGTTTTGTCCATGGCCAGAAGCAGATCTTGGTGATTACAGCCATAAATTAAGACCAAGATCAGGGCAGGACAGATTGAGTAGTGGGAATCTCTCCAGGCTCATTTGCATGACTTTGTGTGGCCATCATTGCCATCCTGATGCCCAGCAAATGAGACTGATGCATTACTGGCCAACTCATTTTCGCCCCACTGGCTCGAAACCACAGTCTATAAATCACAGAAGAAACACATGTTCAATCTGACAGCTAAATCAACACAATAATCTTATGCAAAGGGATACCACAGACACTGCACAGTAAATTAACACTGTTGTGTTGGAGTGCATCATGTTACCATAAGCCATATATATTATATTAGTGGCTCTAAGAAATATTTAGATTGTTTTAGTTAATAAGTATGTGCGAATGGATTTATGTTAACAGGATTCAGTTAAAAGCATCAGATGAGAGGTAAGAGGAGAGGTAAGGCAATTACAAAAGCAAGATATATAAGGTCATTTATATGTTGTATTGGGTTCTAAGACTTATTAAATCCCATCCATTTAATTACTTCATTAAGATAAGAGACAAGGTTTCAGTGTAACAGTGATGACTCCCCCAAATTGGGTCTCAAGTGTTTATAACATACATTTGTTTTAGATATTCGATTAATGGGGCTTTTATTTTTTAGTTCAAATATTCCAGACTGAATTTGTGTTTGCAGTCAGATTGCAAAAAGATGTTGAATAAATGCTGATTTGTGAGTTTTGGGTCTGTTTTGGCTGATGACATAAAATCAATGTCTTTATAGGTTGAAGTCTTGTTTAATCTTAAAAACATGACGTGGAACCAACATTGTGATTGATTATGAGCTCAGGCCTAACAAAGTAAATACAGCGTGTATTGTACTAACCCAATTAATCTGGTATAATTATCATTATTGGAATATACATGATTTACAGTAAATCCACGTTTATCTGACCGATATCAACTGAAAATGATCTAATATTGTTAGAGTACAGCTACAGATATCAACAATTTACACGTCATAAATGTCCAACAGATACCATCAGACAACAAAAGAAAAAAAACATAAATGACCACTAGAGGTCACACTTGGCTTTAATGTGACGGATCGTCGTTCGTGGCCTCAGCAAACAGTTTATGATAACGTTCATAATTATAATGTTCATAATTGGATTACAATATAAAAAAGTGGGTTTAATTTAAATTCTATCACAGTATAATATTAAAAATTATGCATTATCATATGTTAATCTATTGTATATACGCATTAAGCACCAGTATGTGTCATAATAAACATGTAAACTTGTAATGTAACATGTAAATATATATATA
>JAOTRQ010117645.1:0-19210 GCA_028565875.1 Hoplisoma paleatum | reverse complement strand
AGTGGGCTTATACCAAATTCAAATCAAACTCGGAAAGATAAATATAAGCTCGTTTTGACTTCAACTGCTGGGATAAAATCACACAAACTGGTAATGTATTGGAAACAAATTCTGAAATGCACAGTCTGTTCTTTTCAGAATATCATTAGAGTCACATTTTATGTTCACGGTGTAACAGATCAATTCTTTAATAAACCTAAAGACGTTTAAGAATCCTTAAGATCTTTCATCCATTCGTCTTTTCTCTTGTGTCAGGAACTCTCCAAGCATCTGGATAAAAGTGATGGAGGATACGAGGTGGTGGAGGACGCCATTATCACCATGACGGCCGTGGCCTGGTACATTAATGACATGAAGAGGAAACAGGAACATGCCATCAGACTCCAGGTACGTTTACAGCGAGCGGGCAGAACATTATGACCACTTTAGAAGGTGGGATATATTAGGCAGCAAGCTGTCGATGGTCAGTGACTGTATCAGGCGGTCATAATGTTATGCTGAACTGTAATGGTGGCTTGTGAGTGAGTTGTGTTACTCTGGCTTGTGTAATAAATGTGTAACTGTTGTGTAGGAGATTGAGAGCTCGTTGCTGAACTGGACCGGTCCTGATCTCAGTGGCTTTGGAGAACTCGTTCTAGAAGGTTCCTTCCGGGTTCAGCGAGTTAAAAAGGAACGAGCGTTCTTCCTCTTCGACAAGATGCTGCTCATTGCAAAAAAGCGAGTGGATCATTTCATCTACAGCACACATATTTTTGTGAGTGTGAAGCGTCACGTCGAGTAAATCAGTGGATTTTGTTCATCAGGTTTTTAACATGTTGTGTTGTTGTGATAGTGTTGTAACCTGATCCTGGTGGAAAACATGAAAGATCCGCTGTGTTTCAAAGTCTCTGATCAGACCATCCCAAAGCAACAACACACTGTACAGGTGAGGAAATTCCCACTCTCAGCACTGGTGTGTTAGGCAAGAATAACACGTTCATAATGATGCGATGCTGAACGCGGGATTATTACCGCACAGGTGCAGCTACACAACAGCACAGAGAATCAGAGAAACTAAGCACTACAATTGGTTGTATAAAAGCCTGGATAAATAGGAGGGCTGCACTGGGAAGTCATGTTTTCAGTTTAGTTTGAAACTTTTATTAAATCCGTACATCTGTGATCTAGTGTTACAGTGACACACACACACACACACACACACACACACACACACACACACACACACACACTAGTGCGAATACACTGAACACCTGAACAGGTCACCAGTCTGTTGCAGGGTACAGACACACACACACACACACACACACACACACACACACAGAACATTTGAAACTAACTGCATGTCTTTGTACTGTGGGAGGAACAATATGGATGTTTATATGAGCTTGTTTATTGTTGTTTATTAGGCTAAACATCAGGAGGAGAAACGATTGTGGCTTCATTATCTTAAAAGACTGATCGTGGAAAATCATCCTGCGTCTCTTCCACAAAAGGCAAAAAGATTTCACATCTATAAATGTTAAATAAACGAATTTATTTATTTATTATTATTAAACTGAACTTGATTTAAATTGTTCGACTTATTAAACTTGATCTCGTTAGCATTAGCGTTAGCATTAGGTTCAGGTTAAGAAATGAATTATTTTATTATTTTTGTCAATAATTTTAAGCAAATAAACGGATGTCAGTGAAGATGATTTATTATTATTTTATTAATATTTTACAGGCAAGACAAGTTCTTGGTGACACATTTTGTCAGTGTAAGTTGTTCACGTGATTCATGTAAACAAAACAAAATAAAAAGTTCTGCTGTAATAAAGTAAATTTATTATTAAATCTTTTATTTAATTTTAGCACCTCGGTTTGATCAAGAACCAAATCAGAAGAACGTTTCTTCTCCTCCTCATTTAGATGAAGGCCACGGTTTTTACAGAGGACGACGACAATCAGGTACACACACACAAACACACACACACACACACACACACACACGTTATAACTATAACAAGTAACAAGATTTGAACAGGTTTAGAAGATAATAAAGATTATAAATAGTAGAGAAGTTTACAAGCTGGACTTGGACTGTTGGATATCTGAGGAACGTCTGAGATCTTCTGCATAAATTCACATTCGGATCATTTGCAGAACCTCCAGAGTACATTTACACTCCCGAAAAGGCCAGGAAAAGTCTTCCCATGCTCCTGGAGGCGAACCTACCGTACCATAGGGGGCGCCGACAGTCAGGTCCGTATTCTCCATCACCTTCCTTTCATTCTTCTTCTATTGCACCAGAGACCAGTTACATTTCTGTTACATTACAAATCTTACTGACCCATGGCATCATGGGAAATCTGGATGTTTTTATATTTCCAGCTCCTGCCAAGGACATCGAGGTTGCGTTTCAACAGAGTGGTAAGTGGTGGTCTTGGATGGATGGATGATGGATGGAAGGAAGATTGATGGATAGATGAACGTTTTTCTAACTGTGTTTTCTCTTCTCTGTTCCACACACACATCAGCTGTCTCAATGAAGGTAAGTTATGATTTTCACTCACTCACCTGTCAGTCACATCATCACACAGACAGTTATAGTTATGTTGTTGTTTACCCTCAGACTGGCAGTGAGGGTGAGCTGCACCCACACGCCGAGAGCTCGGGTTCAAGTGGCAGTGCCAGCGCTCTGGCATCCTCAGTAATCCAGATGGATCCTGACCATGAGAAGTTGGTCCTCTGTCAGGATGGAGACGAGGACCTGTGTCCACTCCCTGCAGCCCCCGTCCTGTCCATCACCGAGGAAATCATGCAGTTCATCAACCAGAGCCGGGTACGAGAGGGCATGGCGGAGCTATCGTCCCAGCTGGTGAGAAAACATCTCACCAGGCATTATGCGTGGTGTTTAGATCTATTGTGATGTGGACACACATTATGTCCACCTTCCAAGTATTGTGTTAGATTCCCCGTTTGTGCTGCGCTGTGTAACCCAATACACATCATACACTAAATCAACTATCTAAAGTATGTCGGTTTAAACCTCACTACTGACATGTTGCTACTGTTGGGCCCTTGAGCAAGGCCCTTAACTCTCAGTTGTTCAGACTTTAGTTAAAAGCATCGGCTGAATAACTACACATAGAAACCATGCAGACCACAAGGGGGAGCACTACAGCCATCAGGACAATACAGTGCATACGCTTGTAGTTAAAGTTGTCTCTCTCTGTAGATAAAACCGGAGAGTAAACACAAACTCGGCGCCCCCCTGGTGTCGTGGGGGTGAATTACTTATATAAAAGACACAGAATATAAATTGTCTGTGTTAATTGACTGTTGATCTTTTACTCTCCACAGTGTGACTCCAGGTTCGAGTCTCAGGTCGAGCAGTCGATTGCACCACAGGAGGTTCAACAAACGCACGATGCATTAAGTCTACACATCATTCCAACCAGCCCGCAGGACAAACAACCACCATCGGGCGGTAATATAGACGAAGAAAATGCCAACGGACGTATGTTATCGATCATTCAGGATTCTGTAGAGAATGTTTCATCAGTCTCACTCTCCGAGACGTCTGATCAGGGTGAGAGAACCTCCTCAGACCGGAATCCATCTCCAGTCAATGATGAGGAGCTCGATGAGGAGAAATGTGAGCAGATTACATCTAAAGACCGAATCCCTGCCACGACGAGTCACGTCGAAGAAGCCAGGAAAAGCTCGGTAACGGGATGGAACACAGATATCCATGAACTTCCAAGAGCTGAAGAGGAAACAGAAAAACTCAAAAAGGATCGGCAGATCATCGCAAAAATACGAGATTATTACGGCGCCGCCGAGGCCATGACGGAGGAATCACAACAAACCAGACGAAACAGCTTCTCTGATATTCCTTCAGGTTTGGTTAAAGACTCGGTGTCTCGTTTCAATGAGGTTTCATCTCATCAGGAACTTCTGTGTGATCCTGAGGGTGGGAGTCATGCCGTGTCCACAGCAGATACTGAACCCGAGGCTCCTGCAGACAGGAAAATCCATCAGGACGGACAGATGTGTGATTTAAGACCCTGCACTGACCTCCGGGAGGAGGAGGAGGACAGAAAGACGTCGTGCTATCCACAGAAAGTGAAAGAATGTACGAGAGACGAAGATGTTTGTGCAGACGAGCTCAATAATCCTCAACAAGTCCAGAATCAGAAGACAGAACCGGAACGAGAAGACAAAACGTCCAAAACACTCGATTCCACCCAGGAAAACACTTCACCTCCGGATCAGAATGGCATCATGGATGGTCTCCACCAACAGACCAGCGCTGGAGCTTCGTCCGTTTGTCCTACAGTGCAAAACTCCAGCAGGACCATACACCAGATATCTAACGTATCAGATCTCACATTTTTTGAAGCTGGTCCAATGGATCAAACCTTAATGGAGAACTCGGAAAAGATTCTAAATAAGGTACAGATGTTAGCGAACATGTTCATGGCCAAATCGAGCAGTATGAAGGTCCCACTGCATCAGAAAAGGACACGACTGATAAAACCACAAGGTCATGTGAGCAACCCTTCAAAGTCTCGGGTTCAAGTCCATCAGGCTGAAATAAAGATGCTGAATCATCAGATCGATGAGACGTTGTTCCAAACAGCCGTTACATATACAACCAGTCTGTTACAGGGTACAGAGAAACACACACACACACACACACACACACACACACACACACACACACACACACACACACACACATGTAAGTAAGTGGTAAGTAATGATTGTACTATTGCAGTGATGCATTCACACAATTACTTATCACTTTAACACTTCATCATTATTATTATTACTAAGTGTAATATCTATTTATTGAATGAATCCAAAATCCATAACTATAGATGTGGAACTGTATATTATCTAAAACACCTTCAGTCCTTTATCGAGTCAGTTTACCCAATCATTGATTCATTTCCACTGAGGCTTTAATTTCCTAAAGGATCAATAAAGTATCTGTCTGTGTAGAATAACTTTTCATTTCTTTTCTTGATCAATAGATGGATTTAACATGGAGTCTGTTTGTCCTTCTTCACCTGAACCGTATGGACACGTCGTTGTGAGAGAACAACTCACATCAGGATTTTACCAAGAACATTATTCCTGTCTCGCTCTTCAGAAACAACAAGTAACAGAAGCGGAAAATAGAAAAGCTTTTTCTGTTTCTATTGACTCGTCCATTATGACCTCAGAATCAGAACTAATCACTGAATACGAGGACAACGATTCGGAAGCTTGTCTAGTCACGCAAAACTCCAACGAAAGTCTGAAATATGAAGAAATAGTTTGTAAAGAGGACCAGACGAGATCCGTTTCCCCTCACGATGGTACCGAAGATTTATCAGAGACACTGAACGATACGAATCACCTCCCGTTTCCTGATCATTCAGTAGCACAGAAACGTTCTGAAACTGATTTGAATTCAACAATCGAATGTCTGAAGGAAATCACGAACACTACTGAACATCAACACATCCAGTCTGCACACGAGGATGAAAGTGATCACGCTGGAACCCGTACCGAGATTTACTCGCCCCGAGTGTCTCCTCGTAACCATGACGTCACTATCATAGATAAACACGTGAGTACCGAAGAATCGCAGATGTTACCAGATGTGTCGATGAGTGAAGTATCAGAGCGACCGAGCACCACACAGTCGACAGATGTTCCACCACTGGTTCATTTACAAAGTGTTGAACAAACAGACTCTCCAGGAGCTGAAGATGTACTGAAGAATGAATCCTGGGTATTAAACCCTCCATCAGAACCTCCTGCACTTCCTAAATTTAGTACCCAGAGGTCTTCCAGTCTGGACACGGGAAGAAACCTGCATGTCTGGAACGCTGCAAATACATGTGTGTCCCCACGAAGGTATGATTACTTACATCATTAAGTCAAACTGAAATGTGAGTCTGTTATAAACTCGCTTGTGATGCATCGTTACAACTTTAATAAACATTAGATGCACATTAGTGACTTGTGCAGTTTCACTGATTGCCTCATATATTATTGTTGTTTGATTGATTTGATGTTCTTTATGTTTTTATTATTATTAGACAAACACCAGTTCAAGCATGTTCTGCAGAGCAAGAACCTTCATCGTCTACTTTCTTCTCTTCTGGTAGATCTTTGATCAACAATAACTCATCAGAAGTTCCATGTGGTTCAGAATCAAAAACTCCCGTAAACTTTAGGATGCGCTCGCCATCACCGAGCAGAAGCTTTCCCCATTCGAACCCGTCTGTTAGCGCCACCAGCCTTGCCAGGGCGCTCGCTGCGTCTTGTATCAGTCAGACGATCTCTCAGAGCATCGCTAAACAGAACGCTCTCAATAACGCCATCACTCCGGACAATATCAGTTCATTATCAAAATCACTAACATCACCTCCCTTCCTTAAACACGCCCCCCTAGATTCATTCAAACAGTCCAACCCACGAAATGTTCACCCTGAAGTCGTCACATACTCCTACACTCCTGGTACTCGGAATAGTTTACGATCCAGCCCGGCGACCCCACTTAGACACGAGGAACATTCAGAACCCGTCACATCTCTAGTACAACTCCAACAGTCTCATTCTCGTCTCAATGACAATAACAACAATAACTCAATCATTTTTAATAACGGGTGGGATCAGAAAAATACTTTAAATGCTGCTGAGGCGTCACATCGAGGAGGAAAGTCTCACAACAGAACCGCACAACCGTTCCTATCGGAGCCAAACTCCCGTGTTCAGTCGCCGTCTCCTGTCGGTCGCCTCTATTCGCCGCCACCCGTTCAGGGCACATTCAGTCCATTAATAACCAAACCCCCGAATCCACGAACCCTCGGACATGATCCGGTCAGTCCCTGCACACCTCTGTCCTTAGAACTTTCACGGATCACTTCAGTCGACGTTTGGTCTCCGTGTGCAAGTCCTCGGATAACCTCTCCACCTCCCATCGGAATTCCCACAAACATCTGGTGTACTGCAAGTCCTCAACCTAGAAGAACAGCACCACCATCATCCTACTGTTCATCAGAGGCAATGGAAAACTCTCCATCACAAGCTTGTGGAATCTTTTCTCCTGGGTCAGGAGGACTTTTCTCTCAGAAACAAAGAAGATCAAGTGGAGGTGGCTTGGTGACAGAGAGGCAACCAAGTCCATCCAGAAATGAGAGTTTGTGTTGGACAGAGAATGGACGAGGGCCTGTAGAATCGAAATCTATTCTCTATAAATGTTCCTACAGTACGCTGCCAGGGTGTGATAATACCGGACGTCCGTCTTCTTTCACGATCCCCAGTCGGGAACTATCGAATACAAACTTGCCAAGTGTTCAAGACCTGTTCATCAAAAAGCAGCAGGAGAGGAATCCTGAATGTCTCCCGTCTTTATCGTATTGTGCTGGAAACGGACTGGACGACTCGACATGTCGAAGCAGTTTAATATGTGCCTATGTAGCACGAACCCCCCCGATACCCGAACGAGACATAACCACTCGGTGCTCAGAGGGTCCTAAAGTTCATAACGTATCCTTACATGGGAATAAGACTTCTTTAAAAACCAGCTACGCCACGACTGTGAACTTACAGATTGCTGGACGTGGGAGAATCACATCATTTAGTAACGCCCAGGTCAGTCTGACTCAAACACTGTCACCCGTAACAGAGAGCCAGGACACAAGAAGGGTCAGTATCACCCGTAACAGAGAGCCAGGACACAAGAAGGGTCAGTATCACCCGAAACAGAGAGCCAGGACACAAGAATGCTCAGTATTATCACTTCAATTCACAACATGCAAGAAATCATCATTACACTTTTGTAACGTTTGTGCAGTCGCTCGTCTTTCTGACATCTTAATGAGCACTTTAGTGTTTAGTAAGTGTTGAGTAAAACACTTCACATGAGACGATATTACGGGTCCTGGTGAATAAAAAGGTGCAAATGGTGCTTAAAATGTACAATTCAAGTTTATTTTGTATTTTTATGTTTTGGTGCAAATATCTGTTTTGTTCAAGAGTAAGTTATTTGTTATTTGAGCTTTTTCTAATAATGTTTCATATTCAAACTGTATTTAGTAAACGTCTCTTTAACTTAAAAGCTTCCCATAGACTGAGATCAGCTTCTTATTTATGACTTTTGTTTACGGCACTTAACTGTTTATGGGTTTCTTGCACAAATTCTATAAAATGTCTAAATATAAAACGTGTCTATAAACAATGCTTTAAAACAGTTGTGTGTTTGTGTTAATAGTTTGGAAAAGTGTCGATGTTGCTGTTTTTTTAATGATAAATGATTCATAAAAACGCATTTTAACACTTAAACAGACTTTATATAAAAACATCTTCAATGAACTTTTAAGTTCTATTTAAAAATACAATTTAATACAGTAAAATATAAAAAAGTTGCTTAGTGGAAGATTGTAAATCTTTTATTTTTTGACATTTTTGGTTAATCAACATTCAATGGAATGAACAATTCACACATTTTCTTTTTCATGTGTGTTATGTAGCATCCTAACAGTTTATTATTATTAATGAAATAAACTTGTAATAATGTATAAATAATGTTAATTCCAGTGTCCAGTCTTCCATCATTGTAAAACCATGTAAATAATCATTTGTCTTCACTCTACACATTTATTATTGTCTATATCAAAATGTCAAATATTATCGTTGTTATTTGGATCTTTAACATTTATGTATAATTACTTATAGAAACCAAACAGCCTCCGGGATCCCGGGGCAACACACACACACACAACTGCTTACAAAACAACACAATAAATGATGCTGTTACACAACAGTACAATAATAACAAAGTAGTAAACACAAAGAGATATTTCTAATCTAAAGAAGTGATTGAGACGAGACCAGAGACGAGTGTTAGTTCATGATACTGAATAATCGGTGTGTAAACGGTGTGTGAGGTAAAAACATCAACAGCACAAACACAACTAAAGTGCAACAAAAGCTTCTGCAACTTCCAATAGATGTACAAATAAAAATATCAAACTTTACACACAGTAAGAGAAAGTGATCATAAGAACTGCATCACTATTGGAAAGATTCTTTCATTTACTGACATTTTATTATGTTCTAACACGATTTGGTGGCTTTATTTGATGTATAATTTGGTGCTTCATGTTTTGATCTTTTTGTATTCAGCTTCTATTAAATAAAAGTTTCACATTAATAAACTGATTTTTATCACCTTATAAAAACTCTAATAACAGCAGATTTACAGCTTAAACCGTCTGAACCAATCACAGCGCAGTGGGCGTGTCCAACTGGCAAAGTGAACGATGTCATTGCGGACGCGGGCCAATCACAGCGCGGTAGGCGTGTCGTCGCGAAGGGCCGCTGTGACGTCACTCACCAAGGCTCTACATGTTCTCGCGCAGCTGCTCGCGGCTTCATTGTGTTCTGCTGCTGCACGAGACGTTTGCAATTTTCATAGCACGTCATAAGATTCACGCTGTAACACTTCAGAAATCATAGAAACATGCCGTCATCTATCCGAGAAAGGTTCGTGTCCTTCCTAAGACGTCTCCGCCCACGCAGGAGCCGAAAAAGAGAGCTGGAGAACATGCTCAATACCGAGAGGGAGTTGAGACAGGAGCTGGAGAGAGAGAAAGAGGAGATGATGGTGCATCTCAGAGAGCTTCATCATCTCTTTGTGATTGAGATGAAGGAGCAGAAGAAGCAGAAAGATCTGCTGAAAGAAAATCTCCAGACTGTGAAAGTGTTGAGACGGGAGAAGAAAGTTCAGATGGAGAAGCTTCGAGAGATGAAGGAACTCCAGCTGGAGGACAAGAGACAAATGGAGGAGATTCAAGTCTCCATGAAAGACAAAGACCAGCTGATGGAGACGATGGAACAGAAGATGAAGGAGAAGATGGAGAATGAAAAGTTCCTCCTGGTTGAGATGGAGAAACTCTGTGTGGAGAAGGAAAATCTGATGATGGAGATCAACAATAAAACAATAAACAACAACAACAACAACATCCAAAAGAAAGAGGGGGTGCTGGAGAAGCTCTTAGAACTTCATGAGCACTTGATGACGAAGAACGTGGTGGTGAACCAGCAGACCGGCCGGGTGAACGGAAGTCTCCTCAAGCAGCATGTGGACATTTTATCCACTAAACTGGAGCAGCAACATGACGAGATGAAAGTCATGAGAGAGGAGAAGAAACAGTTGATGGAGAGGGTTAGAGAGCTGGAGAACATGTTAAATACAACCAAATACTATTGATAGGGATCAGCAAGTAATGAATCATTACGACCACTAGATGTCGCCATCAAGCAGCAAATTCTGCACACACACACGTGGGCGGGACTGAAACTGTAAGATGTTTGTATTGATTAGAAATAGATTTGATAATGACATCATGTGAGCTCTGTGACGTCACAATGTGATGAAGCTCCAGTAAAGAAATTCTTCATGACATCAGATCACAAATTCTGAATCACAATTTGCACTTTTCACTAAATGAACTCAATTCCATCATAATTGTTCCAGAATGATGGAGATGAAAATGTCACTGTGAGCTCCTCTTACCTCCAGATGAAGCTCCAGTGAAGATACACAAACTCACAAATAATAATCACAACACTTATTCAATCCAAAAAAACAATAAAAAGAACACCAACAACAATAACAAAAAACTTATTCAATCAAAAAAAACAATCACTTCACTTGTGAGCTCCCCCATGTGGTGAGGAGTCTCTAGTGAAGAACATTTAAACCTGAAAAACAAAAACACCAAACACATTAATAAAAAAAACACATCTGGAATGATTGGGTACAGAAATTATTGGTCCCCATTATGGGGGGTGGAGGAGTGGTCACACTGACCCGGGATTAAAATTATGAATTAATAAATAAATAAACCTGAAACAAAAATGTCTCCAGCGTGATCTTTCATTTGTGAGCTCCCCCATGTGGTGAGGCGTCTCTAGTGAAGAACATGTCAACCTGGAAAACAACAAACATACACTGTAAAAAATTGACTGTCGATTTTACAGTAAGTTACTGGCAAAAAAGTTGCCAATAAAGGACTGTAAAATGAATAATTTACCAACAAAGAAAAACACAATATTTTACTGTAAAATAAAAATTTACAATGTTTGATTACTTTGTTTTACAGCAAATGTTGTTAACAATAACTACACTACCATATTTGTAATTTCCAATTAATTGTTGTAATATAAATTATTACAGTATTTAACTGTAACAATAAAGACTATCAATAGATATCAAATCAATCTAAGAAAACTTACTGAATGTGCCTGAATATTATTGCAGCACTAATAAGAGTGAAGTGGAAAAATGGTGTAAAAAGAGCCAACATTAATTACACATTAATACGACTAATATAATAGATTCAGTATTGAAGATGGAACAGGAACACACATTTGAATGTAACTGCTGTTTGAGGGTGAAACCAGCATCTGAGTGCTTCACTTTTTGTGGAGGTACAACATTTAGGTGAGTATAAAAGTGAGACAGAGAAAGAAAAAGTACAAACACAAGCAGACAGGGTGGCAGAGGTAGTGTGTGAGCTCTATTAGCTATTCTTAAGTGGAGACTGAAATAAAGTCTGTTTAAAGAAAATAGGAATATTGTGTAATATTGTTTTGGCCCTGTTACCAAAGTAGTATTTCCATTTCCATCGACTTTGGAATGTCACATCAAAAACATTTTAGTGTTAGATTACAGTGAACAACTCTGAATACTAAATACGGTCATCTCCATCTTGTAAGTGCTTTATTTTATGATTAAGCAATTATTTACCTTTGGATGAATACCAAGGTGCAGGAAGCCTCTTAAAATTGTAGTACGACGCAAATAAAGCTGCCACACAATCTTGAGAAATCTGGTAAACAGAAATTTCTCTCCACATCTGATGGTGTTGCTGTGGCCTGAAACAAAATATATCAATATTAACAGTCTGAAATAAATCAATATAAAGTGAGAATGAATGCAATGTTCTATAATCAAATCATTACATCAACTTCTATAATCAGACTTCTCTTTCTGAAGAACACACACACATGGCCCCAGTATTGCAGTATTAAGTGACATCAGACCTTGATAGTATTTGCATAATTTCTACATTTGTTGGTTTCCAGAATCATCTTTCGTCTGTCCTCAATTGCTTCAGTCATATTTTTAAAGATAGAGACGTCCATGAGTAGCTTGAAAGGACCCTAAAGTTCTTTCTGTAGAAAAAAGACATTTGGTACAATGAAGTACTACAATCTGTGAACATACAAAATTCCTACAGAAAATAATTATGAAGGCAGAAAACACTGTTGTTACTCATAATTTCACAGACTAAATGAATTTGCACCAATCTGAAAGTTAAAATGTAATTAGAGTTTGCAAGCCAATGTTATAATTCAGTTTAAACACAGTGGTGCTGCCCAAAATAACAATAAAGTATTAATACCTTTATTTATATTTATGGTTTAAGTGTGACAGCAACAGCTAGCTACTTTACAGTTTAGCTGGCTCGACAAAGAACACCTTAATATACTAATAAATAATAACTAAACAGCTAAAACATTTTTAACATTGACTTAAAATGTTTGAACATTCTTATTTTGTTTAGCGTATTTAATGTAGTTTGTGACCAGCTAGGTAGTTTAGAGGGAGGCTACATTAGCTAGCATGCTAAACATGTACCACAGACTCGCTAATCAAAACGATCATCCAGCATTAGCTCACTGTAATGAATAAATAAACTTCTCTTATTACAAATGTGCTGTAAAATCACCATCCAACCAAACACATCGAATGTCCCTAACTGTAGAGAAACACTACAGGTTTAACATAGTTGTCCACTTAGCAAACATCTTTAACACAGCATCAAATAGGAATACAGAAGAATGTAAGAATGCTCAGTATTAACACTACACAACATGCAAGAAATCATCATTACACTTTTGTAACGTTTGTGCAGTCGCTCGTCTTTCTGACATCTTAATGAGCACTTTAGTGTTTAGTAAGTGTTGAGTAAAACACTTCACATGAGACGATATTACGGGTCCTGGTGAATAAAAAGGTGCAAATGGTGCTTAAAATGTACAATTCAAGTTTATTTTGTATTTTTATGTTTTGGTGCAAATATCTGTTTTGTTCAAGAGTAAGTTATTTGTTATTTGAGCTTTTTCTAATAATGTTTCATATTCAAACTGTATTTAGTAAACGTCTCTTTAACTTAAAAGCTTCCCATAGACTGAGATCAGCTTCTTATTTATGACTTTTGTTTACGGCACTTAACTGTTTATGGGTTTCTTGCACAAATTCTATAAAATGTCTAAATATAAAACGTGTCTATAAACAATGCTTTAAAACAGTTGTGTGTTTGTGTTAATAGTTTGGAAAAGTGTCGATGTTGCTGTTTTTTTAATGATAAATGATTCATAAAAACGCATTTTAACACTTAAACAGACTTTATATAAAAACATCTTCAATGAACTTTTAAGTTCTATTTAAAAATACAATTTAATACAGTAAAATATAAAAAAGTTGCTTAGTGGAAGATTGTAAATCTTTTATTTTTTGACATTTTTGGTTAATCAACATTCAATGGAATGAACAATTCACACATTTTCTTTTTCATGTGTGTTATGTAGCATCCTAACAGTTTATTATTATTAATGAAATAAACTTGTAATAATGTATAAATAATGTTAATTCCAGTGTCCAGTCTTCCATCATTGTAAAACCATGTAAATAATCATTTGTCTTCACTCTACACATTTATTATTGTCTATATCAAAATGTCAAATATTATCGTTGTTATTTGGATCTTTAACATTTATGTATAATTACTTATAGAAACCAAACAGCCTCCGGGATCCCGGGGCAACACACACACACACAACTGCTTACAAAACAACACAATAAATGATGCTGTTACACAACAGTACAATAATAACAAAGTAGTAAACACAAAGAGATATTTCTAATCTAAAGAAGTGATTGAGACGAGACCAGAGACGAGTGTTAGTTCATGATACTGAATAATCGGTGTGTAAACGGTGTGTGAGGTAAAAACATCAACAGCACAAACACAACTAAAGTGCAACAAAAGCTTCTGCAACTTCCAATAGATGTACAAATAAAAATATCAAACTTTACACACAGTAAGAGAAAGTGATCATAAGAACTGCATCACTATTGGAAAGATTCTTTCATTTACTGACATTTTATTATGTTCTAACACGATTTGGTGGCTTTATTTGATGTATAATTTGGTGCTTCATGTTTTGATCTTTTTGTATTCAGCTTCTATTAAATAAAAGTTTCACATTAATAAACTGATTTTTATCACCTTATAAAAACTCTAATAACAGCAGATTTACAGCTTAAACCGTCTGAACCAATCACAGCGCAGTGGGCGTGTCCAACTGGCAAAGTGAACGATGTCATTGCGGACGCGGGCCAATCACAGCGCGGTAGGCGTGTCGTCGCGAAGGGCCGCTGTGACGTCACTCACCAAGGCTCTACATGTTCTCGCGCAGCTGCTCGCGGCTTCATTGTGTTCTGCTGCTGCACGAGACGTTTGCAATTTTCATAGCACGTCATAAGATTCACGCTGTAACACTTCAGAAATCATAGAAACATGCCGTCATCTATCCGAGAAAGGTTCGTGTCCTTCCTAAGACGTCTCCGCCCACGCAGGAGCCGAAAAAGAGAGCTGGAGAACATGCTCAATACCGAGAGGGAGTTGAGACAGGAGCTGGAGAGAGAGAAAGAGGAGATGATGGTGCATCTCAGAGAGCTTCATCATCTCTTTGTGATTGAGATGAAGGAGCAGAAGAAGCAGAAAGATCTGCTGAAAGAAAATCTCCAGACTGTGAAAGTGTTGAGACGGGAGAAGAAAGTTCAGATGGAGAAGCTTCGAGAGATGAAGGAACTCCAGCTGGAGGACAAGAGACAAATGGAGGAGATTCAAGTCTCCATGAAAGACAAAGACCAGCTGATGGAGACGATGGAACAGAAGATGAAGGAGAAGATGGAGAATGAAAAGTTCCTCCTGGTTGAGATGGAGAAACTCTGTGTGGAGAAGGAAAATCTGATGATGGAGATCAACAATAAAACAATAAACAACAACAACAACAACATCCAAAAGAAAGAGGGGGTGCTGGAGAAGCTCTTAGAACTTCATGAGCACTTGATGACGAAGAACGTGGTGGTGAACCAGCAGACCGGCCGGGTGAACGGAAGTCTCCTCAAGCAGCATGTGGACATTTTATCCACTAAACTGGAGCAGCAACATGACGAGATGAAAGTCATGAGAGAGGAGAAGAAACAGTTGATGGAGAGGGTTAGAGAGCTGGAGAACATGTTAAATACAACCAAATACTATTGATAGGGATCAGCAAGTAATGAATCATTACGACCACTAGATGTCGCCATCAAGCAGCAAATTCTGCACACACACACGTGGGCGGGACTGAAACTGTAAGATGTTTGTATTGATTAGAAATAGATTTGATAATGACATCATGTGAGCTCTGTGACGTCACAATGTGATGAAGCTCCAGTAAAGAAATTCTTCATGACATCAGATCACAAATTCTGAATCACAATTTGCACTTTTCACTAAATGAACTCAATTCCATCATAATTGTTCCAGAATGATGGAGATGAAAATGTCACTGTGAGCTCCTCTTACCTCCAGATGAAGCTCCAGTGAAGATACACAAACTCACAAATAATAATCACAACACTTATTCAATCCAAAAAAACAATAAAAAGAACACCAACAACAATAACAAAAAACTTATTCAATCAAAAAAAACAATCACTTCACTTGTGAGCTCCCCCATGTGGTGAGGAGTCTCTAGTGAAGAACATTTAAACCTGAAAAACAAAAACACCAAACACATTAATAAAAAAAACACATCTGGAATGATTGGGTACAGAAATTATTGGTCCCCATTATGGGGGGTGGAGGAGTGGTCACACTGACCCGGGATTAAAATTATGAATTAATAAATAAATAAACCTGAAACTAAAATGTCTCCAGCGTGATCTTTCATTTGTGAGCTCCCCCATGTGGTGAGGAGTCTCTAGTGAAAAACAAATAAAACTGGGAAAATGCAAATATACACAAAATCTATATAAAATAAATAAATAAATGTATATTTAAAAATAAAAGAATTATATAACACAAAACAAACATACTTTTCACTTGTGAGCGCCACCATGTGGCGAGGAGACTCTAGTGAAGAACATTTAAACCTGGAAAACAACAAACATACAGAAAAGATGTAAAATATAAAAGTCTAAAGACTAGATGTGGATGGATGGAGTTACTGACTCCTCTTCATCATGAATGAGGAGGTGGAGGAGCACTGACCCCCCCCCCACTGTAACACGCTTATGTAGATTTAACAGCATTATTAGAATCACTTCTTACTGTGGAAAGTGTTTTTACTGTAAATCTGCAAAGCATCATGGTCCAGATTGAGTGAGGGGAGAATTGTTCTGATGTTGTTAGTGGCTCATGCTCAGGTGTCTGCAGGTATCAGGGTTCGAATCTCAGCAGATGCAGGATTGTTACCCAGGACGAGGTTAAAGGGCAAAAACTGGAACTAAATCTGAAACCAAAACTTCATAAGTTTCCTAAATAAAAATCAGAAGGAAATGATATCGAGACCCTCACTGACAGAATGTCCTTCATCCTGAACCTGAACGGTGACCCGGGCGAGGCGACCAACCACATTAGAACCACTTTTGTACAAACCAAGTTTCTCCTCGAGCTACTGTGGGAAAAAGCCGAAACCTCAGTGGAGGGAAAACATCAGTTCTGACCCCAAATACCACAAACACCCACATAAAGTCTGACATGTGACGATCCAGACCCACAAAACAACATCACGAAATATTCGTATGTTTACTTATTGATGTTTGCTGGGTGATTTTTATGTTCTGTTAAATGTTTTCCTTCTCAGAAACATTATTTTTAATCCTTCTGAAAACTTGTAGAAAGTAGATGTAGGAGAGTAAATGAGGATCGACTTAATTTAATTATTCATTTATAAAAACAAAGTGTTCGCAGCACAATTAGTCGGCGGTTCTTGTGTAACATTGGAGGAAATGAACTAGTAAACAAAAGTTGACTCCTGTTGGCCCCCTGAGCAAAGCGGCTCACGAACTCTACAAATACACAATGATAAACGATGAAACAAAGTGTGTATCTGTGTATATACAAACTAAACAAAAAATAAAATATCTGTCATATGTAAATTAATTCGGCTGTAAAATCTGCATCATAAACTCTGCAGTCTAAAACCAAAACGACACAATGTGGAACGACCAAACTGAATGACGTCCAATTTATCTGATTATCTCTGACCTCACTGAATCACCATAGAAATGAGCAGATGAAGAATTGGGCAGCGATTCAACTGTCCCCGTTTTAATCCTCGTGTGAGAAATGCTTTGTGTTAATGACGCAGAAAGGTCTGTAATAAATGTCCCTTCACCCCGAGACAGACACACAGCCATCACCCTTGTATATAAGACACAAAAGACTACACACATTCACCCAGATGACTCCAACATTTCTGGGGTCAAGAATGGAAAGAATGACTTGGTTCTCGTTTCCTTTCGACGGTTCTCAGACTGTAAAGTCTTTCCACCAGAGAGAAAAAAATGTGCAGGCTTGCTAAACGTTTGACTGAAGACCATCGTAAAGAAGAGTTTTCCATATTATATTTTATACATAATCAGATATTAATCGTTCATTTGTGTAAATCTGAATCTACAGCATCACGGTGCTCAGTATTTTCTTCACCTTCAATTTGAAAGTAATATCAGGACATCATCGTCCTCAGGGACCGAAGCAAAACGACACACCAGCACCTCAACATCCTCGTTTTTAATCATTCCTGGTGCACGTCGATACACAACATAAACAATCAGTATCACAACGTATAACAAATCTGACTCAGAAGATGACGATGACCTGTACTGATACACTTATTACACTTAATAATCGTTCTGTATCATCCATGTCAGAAGTTTTTGTTAATTGTGGTGAAAAGTATTAAATGCTTTAACCCTCCAAACATTTTGTATTTTTAATACCATAAATACGAGGAATAAATTCCTATAATTCTGATGCAATATCATTTGCATGTGGGGTTTGGGATGGTTTCAGGTCCGTCACACTGTAATGTAGCAAAACACAGAAACACAATACAACAATGAGAAGGAAATCCTAGTGAATAACACCGGATGGGAAAAGCGTCCGCTAGTGTCGGCTAAACCTGTTCATGCTAATGGTGACCACAACACCATTAAAACTATGATGCACAGACCAGTGTCTCGAGCCTGGATAAATAGGAAAAACACATAGAATACGCTGAATGTTGTTTATTGGGACCGGAACCGATCATTATTGGTGCATTTACGACCGAGAGAGGACGACGATGTCCCGGGGTGTGTCTCTCCCTACACAGTGCTGATCACATTTGGAAAGAAATGTTTTATTCTTATTCTAATTTATAGAATAAAACAAATCAAACAACCATTTTTCAGTCTCGTTGTTTCTACGACCATAAACCCAGCTGATAAAATGGCATTGTGGGCATTTAATGCCCCCAAATCCCCCCTCTGCACCCTAAATACACATTTGTGTTATGGGGGAAGTGAAACTTGAAAAGGAAACGACACACCCATGCTGCATACGGCTCATTAAACTTTACTGTGTGTGTTCCACCAGTATGAGCAGTATTTCATAGATTAGCTTGACTACATGTCTTTAGACTGTGGGATGAAACGACAGTACATTACACACAGTACATGTTTGATTAAAGGTGACCGTACAGCTGTCGTGAGTACAGGTGAGTAAACACAAACGCCGTCAGCAGCTTCATGTTGTCATGAGATGATGAAAAACACCGAGAACATTCAAAAACACTTCACTTATTTTATACATTTCTATCAAACACATCGAATACAATTCAGATTTAATCCATCTGGGCACTCCAACAATACACTGGTGATCTGTTCAGGTGTTTAGTGTATCCGCCCTGTGTGTGTCGGATTAATGAATGAATTGAATAAACATGTTTACTACATTTTATTGTTTTAATTTTCTATTGTTACCAGCTCGTAATCCTCATAATCCTCTCTCACACACACACACACACACACACACACACACACACACACACACAC
>JAOTRQ010117539.1:0-19219 GCA_028565875.1 Hoplisoma paleatum | reverse complement strand
ACTTTGTATGTGTTAATAAACTACTCTGCAACTGACGATCGCGGTCTCCTGACTCCTGAATGCCGATTTCTAACAACACGTTGTTGGACCTTTACTAGCACAATTGTGGAACAACTCAGCTTGGGATATACCTTTACTAATCGAAACTAATATGAACTGAGTACCTTTATGACACCTTGCTGAATAAGAGGAGATGAGTGGTTGACTAGGACAATAAGATCCTCCGGCTGAATCAGTTTGTTAATCACCTCCTCCAGCATGAGATCGGGTAACAGCAGCAGAACACCTCTGAGTAGCTCATAGAGTCCACAGCAAATCATAATTAAGCAGTCCTCTGAACCAGACCTTAACAAAAAAAAGCAAATACCACAAATCTATTGGCCTAGTAGTTTCTGTGCTGGTAAATTTAGGATCTCTCAAAAAACACCAAAGTTAGGCTTGTGCTTTAACAGTTTAAAAACATGTTTAAGCAATAGGATGAAATGTTTGTTTTTTAATATACACTAACTGTATATTCACTTATGGTAGTTAAAACCTCATTTTAAGTGGATTAGACTTATTTTCATAATGTATATTAAAGTATTTAACTGAGACGTTTCAGTTTATAACAACCAAGCGGTCGGTCGGTCGATCGATCGATCAATCGATAGATCGATAGATAGATAGATAGATAGATAGAACTTTATTCATCCCTTTAGGGATGAATAATTATTTAAAATTATTTTAAAATACGTTTAAATAATTATTTAAACATACGTTATTATTAGGTTAAGATTTATATTATGTTGGATATAGAATCCTCAAATTAATTAGCTGTAGGAGTCAATGTTACAGTAAGAATTACAGGGCCAAGCTAAATGTAAGGTTAAAATGACAACAAATATGAAAGTGCACTGACTGCTGCATTAAGCAAATATATAATCACAAATCCTCATAAATAAATCTCAAAATAATTTACTTGACGAACATTATTGCTAACAAATATTTTACAACTAGTTTATTAAATAATTACATTTCACACTTAATAATTAAAAGAGGATTACACATATATTCAATTACAAAGTTTCTTTGTTTTGTTTACTTTTTTATTAAATAGAAAAATCATATTTTATTAAACCATAGTCATATTTTATGCCTACATGTTGATCCTCTAATGCAAATTATTTCAGAATAAACTTATGGTCCATGTCTAGTTGGAGTCATAAAACAATTCATGTGAATGCTACCTTTCAGTGGTGAAATTACTCCTGTCGTAAGCTTGGTTATAGCCAGGGGAATAGGTGTAGCTTTCCCAGTCATCAGATGGAGCAGGACGATCAGCTACACTGGGCCAGCGACCTATGGCCATGGAGCTGTTCTGTGCTGGAAAGGCAAGACCCAGGCTAACTAAATCACTGTGACTTTTTTGAAATGACTGAATGCCTTTCAGAATATCTGGTCTTTTCAGTGCCTCGTCTTCAGTTAATTCAGTGCTGGCACCGGAGTCTCGTTCTGTTTCATACTTCTTTTCCATATTGTCAAAAGGTGTGTTAGTAACCACTTTGCTTGCATCCAAAGTCTCACAGATTGTCTTGACAGATTCACAACTGCTGAGGAGCAGCTCATTTCCATACCTTTGAGCATCTGTGCTGCCAAGGCTTTGCTGGATAGTCAGGGAAACCACCTTCTCTAACTCCAGTGGCCTAGGGACTCTTTTACATGAAACAGGAGAAGTAGAGCTTTTTGGAAGAAGGACAGAGATGGTGTCAGCTCCTATGTCTGGAGAACGAGGAAGGTGGCCTGTAATTATTGACATATTTTGTTATGTGGTGCAACATTGTGTATCGTTCAGTAGCTCAAATAACAGACAAATAAAATTATTACAAACCACAACTACAACTACACATTAATTCTGTTTTACTTTAATTGTAATTTGTTTATAAAATGTTATACAAGGGTGATCGACTGATTATCTGTAGCACACCACAGCAGAATGTTTTAAATTTAATTGAAATCTTAGTAAAGAGAGCATTAGGACCGTATCCTGAACAGGATTGGCAAATGACAGGCCTTCATTTAACTGTGTGTTCAAACGCGTTTACACCTTTGTTGAATGGTGTCAAAAATGCAGCAAAGAAGCCACTTCTTTCACACTAACACTGCAGATAACTGCGGTTATTGTCTCTGATGAAGCCCCTCCACAGTTTTCAAACTGAAAAAATTAATGTACAGCGAAGAAAAGGTGCCTTTAAACACTGCTATAAATAAAGAAGGCTATCATATCTTCAAAGAGCAACTCCCAACAATTCAGAAGCAATCAGGAGATGAATGTTAAGCAACATGTCATCAAGCTCCCCAGATCCCAATCATATTGAAAACTAGTCGCCAATCCTTAAAGAGAGCCTAAAAAACAAAAGCTAAGAAAGCTATGAACAACTCCAAACACTGATTATATAAGAAATGGTTGACATCACATTTTTTTTTACCAAGAAGACATCATGTAAATATGACAACATAAATATAGCCATGCATCGACCTTGGATACTCAGACTACATCTCCGTAATATTGATTCCAACACAAAAAGCACTCATCAGAAGCTCGAAAACCGCTCCAAACCTGAGCCTCCACCTGAACCATCACTACCAGACCCAATCAAAAGCCAGAGATGACTCCAGATGAATCCACTTTTAAAGAAGCCAGGTGAACAGTTAGAGCCAAGCTGTTTTGAGCAATCCAAAAAGCGAAGCACTTACACGGCTAGAAGATCCACAGACACTTGCAGAATAGCGGCGACACACAGCACATGTGGCAGGGCACCCAGGCCATCAACAAACTCAGTACCACACCATCTGTCAGTGACAGTGATGCCTCCCTTGCGCAGTTGTGCGCTGAATATATTTTACGTTTTATTAAATTAGCATAAGCACACTATGGCAAGGAAAACCATTCCCCCTGCGTCAAGATGACCAGGTGTTGTTTAGACTGGAAATATCTTTTTGTATTTTTCATAAGCTTTTTTTCTTGTATTGCACTGTTCTGTATATGCACTGCTTATTAAACTGTTTTGCACTCTGTGCCATGTTGCACAGTTATCCTCAATTAATTTTAATTATGCACTTGTATGTAGCTAAAATGACAAATACTGCATTTCGTTGAGTTTGTACTTTACTCTGCACAATGACAATAAAGTTGAATCTAATCTAATAAAATTCAGAAAAGTACATGTGTATATTTGGAGAAAAATTAATTCAGCATCACGCCCAGGTCTTTAACAATTATTTTTCTCATCCCAGAACAATAGTAGTGATCTAGTATTAATCAGCAACTTTAAGTAAGACAGGTTTGCATCCATATAATTCATTTAATTTTTTGTTTAAATGCTGGCACTGCGGAACACCTTTAACTTCCATTTTATAATATAAAAGCAAAGTTCCCATTCTGCTGGAAGGACAGTGTAGCCTAGTGGGTAGAGCGTTGGGCTAGGAACCCAATGGTTGGGGGTTCAAATCCAGGCTCTGCTACGCAGCCACTGTTGGGTCCTTGAGCAAGACCCTTAACCCTGTCTACTCCAGGGGCGCCACATGTTGGCTGACCCTGACTTCCAGACAAGTTGGGATATGCGAAGAGAAACATTTTGTTGTACTGTACATTAGTATATGTATAATGACAAAATTTGAATTATTTATTTATTTATTTAAATCATCTGGCCAAACCTGTGCATGTGAGTACACACTCACAGCCACTGGCCAAACCAATGCAATCCCACTTACATATTCCCTAATTTCTTTCTATAAAATACTCTTCACAAAAGTGCAGACGTGACTGTTTATTAACAAATAAAAAATATTTACCATACAATTAATGAAACATATTTAGATTTTTAGCAAATCAACTTAAAAGTGTGATAAAAAATAAAAACTTGCTAAATAACTTAAATCTTCTGATAACTAGCCCAATAACCTTAATCATTGACATTCCAAAGCTCTGTTTGGTGTTATATAAAATGTATTACCTTCAGCTCGTATTTCAGTCACTGGAGTTGAAGAGAGAGAGACTACAGAGCTGCAGGTAGACTTTCCCCCACTGCTGGACTGACGAAAATACATCATGGACTGAACTTTATCCTGCAACAGCTTACCATCTAAAATAGGAAAGTATACAGATGTGACACACATCAATATGCTATTTAAGTTTTTATTTATTAAAATAAGTATTAAAATAAGTAAAATAAGTATTATCAAATCACCAATTTTCTAAGTAAAGGTGGCATTGAAATGAAATTCTCACCAGATGTCAATAACAACCTATCCAAGACACAAATGCCTTTTGCAACTTTCTTTAAATAAAACCATGAATATCAATAAATTAAGTTATCACAAAATAAAAAACCCGTAACAGAAAACAATAGCAACTCTAATAAATTATAGTATAAAATAACACAATAACTTACTGTACACAAGCTACATTTACAATAAACTTTATAAATTTATAAATAAAGTATATGAAAGCTATACAAAGATAACTATATATTAAAAAAAGCTATATTCAGAAGGGACATATAGTATAATTTGAAGTAATTACTTTTATCAGCCTGTTACTAGTCAGCACTCATATCAAACATGTGATATTTGTAGACGTAAACACCTCTTTTCTTTTTCCCATCATCTGGGTACCTAGTTTACTAGGTATGCAAAGCCATGAAGGCAGTAAAAGTAATAGAAACCGTGAGACAAATCATGTATTATAATAAATCAGAATTAAAAGTCATTTTATAATTATTTGCAGTTCAATGTATGAGTACTAAGACTACTACTAAAAGAGTACTAGTTGTTCGATATATGACATTAATTTTCTTGTGTATGTTTTACCCTTTTCAGATCGTATCCAACTTTTGTGTGCTCTGTGGACCACTACCAATCCCCAAATTCCTTAGCAAGTGCTTTTTACAGAGTAAGTGAGGTGACAGTGCTAACCACTAAGTCACTGTGCTGCCCAAATTTTCTTACATGTTCATAAAACCATTTTATGAGATCTAAAGCACTATTTTGACTAGAAAGATATATATCTTTATCTTACACATAAGTTAAACATAGTAACTAATAATCGAAATTGCATTCTAACTAGTATAGATTCTACATTTAGAAATCAGTGTTATTCTTTATTTTCGTAACAATGTTTTGAATATCTGCAAAAAGCATGCAATCAATCGGGGTAGGGAAACAACTTGTTTAGTATTTTAAACAATCCAGATGACTGGAGAGTGATAGAAGGCACACCCAATGAAAATCTGAGATATGAACCGATGGGGTGTAAATTTGTATCTATCAGAACACATAGAAACAAACACAATTTACAATATTTTTGACCTTTTGGTTTTGTACAATGCTACACTGTAAAAACCACCAAGTTGCCACTATTGGGCCACTGAGCAAGGCCCTTAGCCCTCACTAGCTCAAAATTGTGTTTTATTGTAACAAAAGTCACTCTGGATAAAAACGTCCACAAAATGATATATAATTATAAAATAATAATTAAGTTTATAAAAAAATGTGTCTCATTAAGTGGACAAGATGGTATTCTGGACACCCTCAGCAATAAAATGAGAATAAACTGAATTTACTAATTTAAGAATTAACTTAATTTTAAAATAAAAACACATTACAAACACAACCCCACAAACAACCATTTTAGAATCCTCAACTTTTGTAAATCTCATAAATATATATATGCACAAGACTTATGAGGTCTGAACTTTGTAAACATAAGTGTTAGCTACATTAAAGCAACAACCATGTTATGTAGTTTTAATACTAACTGAAGAATTTTCAAACTACATTTAATCCTCCATTTGCAATTTCATGTATGTGTACATTCTCCGACTCCCTTGTCACTGTTTATCAATAAATCAGTGTGAGGGAGGGAGGGAGGGGGTGTATGTGTGTATAAACTAAAAGGTTCAATGTTTCTTGAATGCTATTTAAATGTTTCTAGAACTAAAACTCGAAGAGCTTTTGATGTGTGTTTACTAACAGTCCTAAAAGTTCCCAGTAGGGTTGGTAACCTCAGAGAAATACATTATTTATATAACTGCTTACAGTAATTTAGTAAATATCTTATACAGTATTTTATTTATAAGGGCAGCACACTGGCTAAATAAGCAGCTCTGTAGCCTGACAGCAAAGCACAAAAGTCCTATATATGGCAGTACATGTCCTTTATGTGTGGAGTTTACATGTTCTGTGTCTCAGTAGGTGTAACTCCTGCCATGTATGTAACTGAAGTATAAAGTAAAAATCCCAATAAACAGATTATGTCTACACTTTTTAATTTCACCCACCAATGTGCAGGAAAAAGTAAAAGCTGGAAGGAGTGTGGCACACATAGGTGTTCGTTGGTGGGTGTACAGCTAGCAGAAAGTTGTAGAGCGCAAACAGGAGCTTTAGGTCTGGAGGGGAACCTAGAACCTCTTGTATAATTTTAATGAAAGAGAGGCACACTCCCTGTGGAATGGAAATGAGCTGCTCACTTTGGTTTTTCTGTAAAAAAAAAAAAATAGAAGAAATTTAAAGTCAATAAAAATAAAGTGATTTGTTTTATTTATTTTATAATTATTAAAAAAATGTATAATGTATGGAGTTAAGTCAGTGTCACCAGAAGCATTATGCTTAAAATCGTTATTCTTTGTGTATGACATTTGTTGATATTCAGGTAGTAAAATTCAGTTTACAAAATTCAGGTTCTGGTTAAAAAAATTCAGGATGTAATACTCAGGGAACCAGTTTCAAGGGATGTCATGAAGCAATGTAAATGACAATCACAGGAAATATGTGTCTGATCTTTTGTGAGTACTGCATATTATATGTGTGCAGACACAAAAAGTTTTGGGGTATTTGGCTTTTGGATGAAACTTTTGAATGAACACTAACCTTTACAGATCAACTTAATTAATGTGACCTTTTGCATGCACATGTCTAACCCACAATTGCGCAAAATGGTGTTCGTTATTGTAAGTTGTGTGGATAAAAGACATATGCTCAACAATGTTGCAGACATCAGGTTTACAGAGGTTTGCCCGAACATCAGGGCTGGTGTGAAAGATGTCACAAGTGTGGGACTCGAGTCGCAAATAGCAGCAAGACACAGGAACACAGTTGTAATGAACTTGAGGGAACGTATTAACGCGAGATACATAGAAACTCACAAGGACAACTCGCCAGCATGCACCTTCACACTAAACTTAATTCAGCTCCCTATTTAGGTGGAATGCGGAAAAGATCAATGCAGAAAAAAGTGGGAGGAACCAATGGAAGCAGCAATTCTGGGAAGGCGTGACGCGCATGTAAGACCCAGAGATACCGAACACATTGTGCCTTTGCATGAACAACACAGGCCTAAATTAATATTTATGAATGACAATGCTCCAGATAATCAAAGTCAAACCATTAGGGAACAGATGCTAGAGACTGGGGAACTTCAAATAAAGTGGCAATTTCTCCAGACCTCAGTCCCATTAAAACCTATGGGATCAGCTGTGTCACTGTGTAGAGACTTGTAATTCTGTAGCCAAGAACCTAAATGACCGTAGTGCCACCCTTCAAGAAGAATAAGATGACATGCCTCAACAAGCAATAAGTTAATTTCTGAAGTGTGGTGCGAGTTGCCAAGCAGCAGTTGATGCTTAATGGCACATGACAAGGTTTTGAGACACAGTATTTTTGTTGCAATAAACAAAACACTGCTGATAGCTTATCCATGCGTCAAGAGTAAAAAGTTTCATCCAAATTATTTTTGTTTAATTGTGTGTGTGTGTGTGTGTGTGTGTGTGTATGCAGCAAATAGAATCTCAATGTTTTAAACTTCTTACCTGTAGAACCTGGCAAGTAAGCAGAAAGCGCTGGACCACCTGGACTTTGAGCAGTTGCCGAATATTGAATGTCTGCTGAGGATGGTGGACTCTGATAAGAATCTCTAATGTAGCCAGTAAGGTCTCCCATACCCCACTCTGCCAAAACCATATTAATGAACAAGTCAGGAGTTTTACGTGCTATATTGATTGTTGTTAAATTGCCATTATATTCATGTCTTAAATATATACATTGTAAGCATATATATGATTAATAGTACTTGAGCTTTAGTCCATATTTTCCAGTCCAACAGAATTTCAGAGAGCAGCCTTAGGTCCTGGACTACAACAGTGGTCTCAGTGTCCAAATGCCACTGACCATCTTCTGTTTCCATCAAGATAAAACCACTGTAACACTTATCCAACAGAGTCTAAAAATCAGATGAATATAATTATGTGGATATACATACAATGAATATTTCTTGATTATTAAATTAACTTTGGACAACAAAATTCAGTGACAGTATATGTACTGAATGCACATTTACTAAACAACTGGATAAAATTTTGATTTCTTCTTATGTCTATCCTTCGTTCACAGGAGCTTAAAACTATGAAAGTGGGAGATATGCATCTTAAGCAACAACAACAAAAAAGTTCAGCTGTTCTTCATCTTCATGTCAGTTGTATCCTGCACCCACTTCGCTTCTTAAATCTTGCTCATCAGTTATTTGCGAATGACGCATTAGATTAATCGGTGCTTCACCCTGGGTAAAACTAAAGTACTGCTGGTTGGCGCCAAATCTCAGAAAGCCAAAACCCCTCATTAAAACATATCAAGAATATTGGTGCACTGTTTCAAGCTCTACATCAGGGGTTACCAACGTGGTGCCCGCTGGCACCAGGTCGCCCGCAAGGGCCTCATGAGTCACCCGCGGGCCAGTTCTAAAAATAGCTCATTACAGTGACAGTTACCAGCAAGCTGCATTTTTTTTTCGCTATTCTTTTTAAAATCACACTTGCATTAGTATAAATTAGAAAATGACAATATATGTAATATATTGTAGCGATCGCTTAAAGTTATGGGGAGCTCTGTTCTCATGTTGTAGTTATTCCGCTTCGTGTGGGGAGGGAGGAACCTAGTGCAGGAGTGTAGGGAGCGAGAGAGTTGTTGGGTGTGTGTGCGTGTGTGTGCTCCGATGTTCCGGGTGATGTTACGAAGAAAATGATGGCGGAAATGTAACCGCAAGTTATCCGTTGATAAAACTGGACTTTTGTTTACATCCGTCTCATCCATTCCGCGCGACCCACGGATGTTACAATATTTTTTTTTTATAATAAATTTTTATAATTATTATTGTGACGTCACAAGTGTGTATCAATCTGGTCGCCCTTCGCATTAGTTGGTACCCCAAAAGTAGCCCTCAGCTTTAAAAAGGTTGGTGACCTTTTTAAAGGTTGGTACATGGTCTCACCCCTTCCTACCTAAATAAACCTATCCAGCCATTTATCAAGCCTCATGTACACTTAAATCTTCAGGCACTGGACTTCTGGCAGTACCAAGATGTAAACTGAACTTATTGGGTGGCAGATCATTTAGTGTTGCCATGTCAATGCTGTAATCGTTAACACGTAGTGGAATGGATATATATATATATATATATATTACAAAAGAAATGAGGTGGAAAGAGTACAAAAAAATTGTACTCAAATAATAGAACTATTACTAGTAAACTTAGTTTACTAGTAACTCGTTATTAGTATGAGTAAACTAGTAGTCTAAGAATATACACAAGTAAAATGTAACTAATTTAAAAAGTATTCATAGCAAGTGTTACTTAAATCAGTTTTAACAGAAGGTGGCAGTCAACTGAACATGACTGATTACTGCAGCAAGTTAAGATATGTAAGACATTTGGGGAACTGCTGCAGCATCTTATACTAGATAGTAATTTCAAAATGTCGTGCAAATATTCTTCAACAAATATCTTCAACAACATTTTTTGTACTTCACATGAGTGACAAAATATAAAAATATAGGTAGCTAAAATGCATTATTTAAATGAATTATTAAGCAGTTAGATGTTTTTGTCTACAACTGACAGATTTATACAATGTACATACATTAGTTAATGGAAACCGAGGCGGTAGCAAAGTAAAATATGATACTTCTTTGGCTTTATATATACATACATTTTATAACACCAAACAAATTATTTGATTAAAGAGTAGACAGTACATTTCTACAGATGCCATAAATAAATTGTGTAATAAGTTATAATATGGTTGGGTAATGGAGCCAAATCCACTGATCTGCATTTGTCTGCAGTATTGTTGCTAAGATGTGCAACTACAGAGTATAAAAGAAGTAAATAGTAAATACATCGCCTAGCCAAATAGGTAAGAGATTTGAAGATTCCCGAAGATATGTTCCAGCTGGCAGATTATGTAACCCTAACTGATGCAGCGAGTAGCTTTTCATTTGCTAAACAAACACATCAAAAGACACATCCTGTTCAAAATCGTAAAGACATTAGTACATTTTTTAATCTGTTCTTAATATTATTAAAAAGTGGAAGCAGGGGTGCGTGGTGCGGGAAACATCATTTTTCAGCCTGAAGAAGAGACGCATTTAAGAACCAGTGAAGCAAAAACAGATTCAGTTTGCTAGGTATGCTAGGTGCATAGGTTAGGCAATGATGTGCTGTGATCTGGGGTTGTTGCTGTTGGGCAGGTCTAAGTCCAGCAGCATTATGCCAACTGATTACCTGAGTTAAACAACCAGGATATTCCATCAATTTATTTTTTCTTCCCTTACGGCGCAAACATATTCCAAGATTCACTGAGCTTAAGACTTGTGGAAAAGATGCCACAACAAATGCAGAACATGATTATAAAAGATAACCAAATTAGAAAACATTAGGAGAAAAAATGCAATGCATGTCAAATATAAATAGTTGGACATTTGTTGCAAAACAAGGTACCAGTATACATTAGGTGTAAAAAAATTTCTACCAAATAAAATGTGGTTGCTATTGTTACAAAGACTATGGCATACGCACCTTAAGGATATGATATCCAACAATGCACTTGGTCTTCATAAGAACCTGGTGGATCATGGAGTACCCATGACAACATTCCATCTCTTGTGCACGATGCTGATTGTGTTTAGCAAGAGACAATAATACTTGCAGTGCCAGTGCCTGGATTTTCTCACTATCACTTAGCTCTACTACCTGTGTAAAAAAGGAACATTTATTAAACATGATATATGTATTAAAACCATACCTTCACCTATCACAAACAAATGATATAAAGTAACCTGAATAACCAAAGTATGAAAAATAAAAATCATACAAATGCTATACAAATAAATAAAGAGATTTACCGTAAATACAATAGAACACACCCAAAGAGATTAGATCTTTTTTCACATTAATTTTATAAGTTTGATTGTAGTAGGTAACCACTTGTTAGCATCACAACTATATCTACTATTGTCTATTTGATATTATTATCCTAGCTTTAAAAGCTTATTCTGTTTGCCTATGGGGACAGTGTAGCCTAGTGGGTAGAGCGTTGGGCTGGGAACCCAAAGGTTGGGGGTTCAAATCCAGGCTCTGCTACACTCCGCTACACTGCTGGGTCCTTGAGCAAGACCCTTAACCCTGTCTGCTCATTGTAAGTCACTTTGGATAAAAGCGTCGGCTAAATGCAATGTAATGTAATGTAATGTAATGCATATCTATACATCCTATGTGGAAACTGTATAGATGAAACTCAAAAATCATTTTTAAAAACACAGAGGCATAAACTCTTACCACATTTTTTTTGCACCAAACCAAAGTCAAAAGCTTAATAACATTTTGGCTTTAACCCCTCGAACAACAGTTTAATATTATCAATAAACCCCAAGCTCTATATAAACACTTTGTAACATATCCACTTGTTAATCCATGGCTTAGCAATCAACAAAAGCAGTAACAAATGATTTTAAAACAGGGTTTGTAACATAAGTATTTCTTGTCGTATTAATGTTAATTAATTAATTTTACTGCTTTGTCATTAAGACAACATACAGTTAACAAGAGTATTTTTAAGATTATTTGAAATGAGTGTTATACTGGGCTTGTATATTTCTTACAAGTTTGACGACTAATTCTTGCCAAGTCGAGGCTCCCCAATTGATGGCCCACAGGCTGAAACAGGCTCACAAGAGCTCAGCCTACTTAAACAGTTACTAGTACAACAACAACAACAACTGCAAATAAAAAAATTGCCATGTTCAATAATAGAAAAAATAGAATTGGTGGCACAACGCATTCCAGGTCAAATAATTGTGGTAGTTTTTTTGTGGTAGTGATACATTCTATTTCGAGATGCCTAACTAATGTACTAGAAAGAATGAATAATGCTGCCTATGAAGAGAGCTTCGGATGTTACTGGAGTTACTGGAGTATCAAAAAGCACAAGGTGTGCAATACTCAGAGATATGGCCAAAGTAAAAAAAGGCTAAAAAAAAACAACCACCTTTGAAAAAGATAAGATAGCCCAGTATTGACATTTTATCTTAAGACTGAGATGACTTTTTCCAGAGGTTTTCTAGACTGAAATGAGAGTGACTCTTGATGGACCCCAGGCTGGATCAGTAAATGGCAGTGAGGTCCACTCTGACTCAGACGCTAGCAAAGTGAAGGTCAGAAACTGGTATGGGCCGGTATCATCAAAGATGAACTTGTGGGACCTTTTCCATCTTAGGATGGAGTGAAGCTTAACTCCCAGCGTACAACTACTGCAAGTTTCTGAAAGACACCTTCTTCAAGCAGTGATACAGGGAAAAGTCAGTATCGTTCAAGAAAAACATGATTTTCTTACAGCCCCATCACATGCATCCAAAATCTATCTATCAAACTCTATCTAAAAATCATAATTATAATGACATGCCCCCTTGTTCACCTGATATGAACCCCAAAGAGAACATGTGGTCCCGCATAAAACGTGAGATCTACAGGGAGGGGACACAGTACACCTCTCTGAATAGTGTGTGAGAGGCTGTGGTAACTGTTGCACAGAAAGTTGATCGTAAACAGATCAAGCAACTGGCAGAATCTATGGATGAAAGGCTTTTGGGGGTCATCGTAAAGAAAGGTGGCTATATTGGTCACTGTTTTGTTTTTGAATGTCACAATTTTTTATTTCTATGTTCTAATTTCTATTATTATATTGGTTTACCTGGGGCAAATAAACTAGTGAGATCGGTATATATTTGGTTTTTATTAAATTGCCTATTTCTGCACAGTAATAGTTACCTGCACAAACAGATACTCTTAAAAAAGCCAAATCTTAAAAAAAACACTCCAGCTTCCGAAGAGAGCTTCGGATGTTTTGAAAAACATCCCATATTCAACTGCTTTAAAGCTCTGTGTGCAATTTGGAAAACGACTAAAAATACCTGCTGTTTCAACCTGCTGCTGTGACACCACAACTGTGAGTTCAGTTAACTTAAATTGGGTTTACCTAATTACATAATATTAATAACAATAACACATCCAAAAGTTCTACCTGGCACTTGCCTTTGTGATGATTGTTGAATTTGCCCCTTTACAAAAAACATTTGGAAAACAATGGGACGGTATATGTTTGACATAGGTCTTTTTAGCATTAGTCATCGTAAAATAGCATCCTTCAATATGAATTACATATAGTTATTGTTATCTTCTCAATTGCCCTTTACACTGTCTACATACTAAATCATTCCCTGTAGATGAAAACCATCTAGTTTTCCGTTGAATTTATGTCCTCCATCCTCTTTTATCCTTTGACTTCATGTTTAAAAATGCCCCTTTGCCAAAACAAGTAGGCAATCTTCTATACCTGGTCAGTGACTGATTGTCCTTCACATACTTCATCTCTCTAAGTATCATTGCTTAATAAAGCAATAATAAACACCTTATTTCCAACGATAAATACACTCGCTTAAATCTTAACTTTCTGTTTATAATATTTAAATAATAATTATAAACAAAAACATGCTGACTAACAAAGCAATTACCCGAGCAAAAAGAAAGACAAATGCACCAATGCCACCAATCTTATGTAGGCAGCCATTCAAACCAAAAGGCTGTAAAGCCTGAAGACTTTTGATTGAACAAGGCTCCAGTACAGAACTTTGTACTTCTTTAGCACTGAAGGGCCTCTCGGATGCCATAGGTGTGTTTGTCTGGCCTTTTAGGCGGATCACTGGTTCATAGACGGTATAGACAGAAGGGCTACTGGGGGAGTAGACAATAGCCAGGCTCTCCTAGAAGGAAAAAACACAATTAAGATTTTAAAAGGTCATTAGACCGGTGGTCATGTGGCACATTTCAATCTCCGTTGTAATATTGACCAGAGAGGGGCTGACACAAATACAACTGGTAAACAAACCACATTTGAAAAGAAAAATATGTTGATATGGATTCTTGTTAACTACTGTGTGCCCTCTGCTGTCTGGTCGAAGAAATGGTGAATAAAGAAGATGCTCTCTGCTTAATCTGTCAAATGAACAGCAGCAATTTGCAACTGCACATTCTAAAGAAAATGTGTTAACTTAGCCCTCTTCAACCAGGGAAGGTGTCGACATCAGTAAATAAGGGTTACTTATTGAAACAACTGTCTATAAATAAACAAACAAAAACAAACAACATAGACTGAGTGCAGAATTATTAAGCAAATGAGTATTTTGATCACATCATTCGTTTTATACATGTTGTCCTACTCCAAGCTGAATAGGCTTGAAAGCCAACTACCAATAAAGTGAATCACATGATGTGCATGTCTGTAATGAGGAGGGGTATGGTGGTCTGATGACATCAACACCCTTTATAAGGTGTGCCTGATTATTAGGCAAATTCCTTTCCTTTGGCAAAATTACTCTGAAAAGTGAAAATGTCTTGTAAATGGGTGTAGCAGTCTTGAACTTGCCAAACTTTTGAAGCGTGATCACCAAACAATCAAGCATTTTATGGGCAATAGCCAAACAGGGTTGTAAGCGCGTTGATTAAAAGGTACAAAGTAATTGCCCATGAATTTAGGAAAATTATGCGTGAAGCTGCCAAGATGCCATTAGCCACCAGTTTTGCCATATTTCGGATCTGAAACGTTACTGGAGTATCAAAAAGCACAAGGTGTGCAATACTCAGAGATATGGCCAAAGTAAAAAAAGGCTGAAAAACGAGCACCTTTGAAAAAGATAAGATAGCCCAGTATTGACATTTTATCTTAAGACTGAGATGACTTTTTCCAGAGGTTTTCTAGACTGAAATGAGAGTGACTCTTGATGGACCCCAGGCTGGATCAGTAAATGGCAGTGAGGTCCACTCTGACTCAGACGCTAGCAAAGTGAAGGTCAGAAACTGGTATGGGCCGGTATCATCAAAGATGAACTTGTGGGACCTTTTCCATCTTAGGATGGAGTGAAGCTTAACTCCCAGCGTACAACTACTGCAAGTTTCTGAAAGACACCTTCTTCAAGCAGTGATACAGGGAAAAGTCAGTATCGTTCAAGAAAAACATGATTTTCTTACAGCCCCATCACATGCATCCAAAATCTATCTATCAAACTCTATCTAAAAATCATAATTATAATGACATGCCCCCTTGTTCACCTGATATGAACCCCAAAGAGAACATGTGGTCCCGCATAAAACGTGAGATCTACAGGGAGGGGACACAGTACACCTCTCTGAATAGTGTGTGAGAGGCTGTGGTAACTGTTGCACAGAAAGTTGATCGTAAACAGATCAAGCAACTGGCAGAATCTATGGATGAAAGGCTTTTGGGGGTCATCGTAAAGAAAGGTGGCTATATTGGTCACTGTTTTGTTTTTGAATGTCACATTTTTTTATTTCTATTTTCTATTATTATATTGGTTTACCTGGGGCAAATAAACAAGTGAGATCGGTATATATTTGGTTTTTATTAAATTGCCTAATTCTGCACAGTAATAGTTACCTGCACAAACAGATACTCTTAAGAAAGCCAAATCTAAAAAAAACACTCCAACGAAAATATTTATCAATCTTTTGGGTCTATTGAGAACATTAGAATTCTCTCAAATACAACTTGCCTAAAAATTCTGCATACAGTGTATATTTTCACTTTATACGTGAGTTTATAAATGTTAAAATGGCAGCGTGTGTATAAATGTTACACAAAATGTATTTAAGAAGTAAGCTTATTTAGTAGATTTCGATCAAGGTCAACTGTTGAACTTGTGTAAAACATCTACTTTTCTTATTTGTTTCTTAATTTATCTTTATTTTATTCAACTTACAACAAGAAGTGATGTGTCTAATTCAGAATTCTGCATCAGTAGCTCCCGAATCTGTTCACATTGAAGGCCTTCCTGAGTAATATACTTTGAAAATATTACACTGGGCTTTCCATACTTGCATGGCATGATGGAGGTAAAATCAGGTCCATTTGCATACAGATAAAATGCCTCTTTGGAGTTTATTCTGCAGCCTTATGAAACAAACAAGCAGAAGAGAAACTGATAACACATATTACCTAAAACGTCAATCAACATCCAAATACTTTATGTCTTTAATAAGAAGAACTTATACATAAAAACACATAAAAAGGTAATAATTAGAATAATCTACACATGAATGTACCACCAAACAATGGCTGCTTAGAAATGAGGCTCTTAGGCTCTTTCTGGGAATGAATCCAAGTTATTTTCAACACAGTGCTTCACAACAGTCCACTTAAATGAATAAAAAAAAATCAGACTTACTGTAACATACAATCATATATTCTTATATATCATATCTAACTGTTAAAAACTACATTTTTTAAAAAAATATTTTAAACTGAAATTCATTGTAGCAATATGACATAATTAAACAGATGCACCAAAGAAGAAAAAAACATACCATTAAACAGATGCAGAGTGCCAATGTCCAAGCATGTGGTAAATCTGCTAGGCAACTCCTCAGTATCATTTAAGCAATGGCCCAGCATACAGAATGTCTTAGAACTATCTGATGAGAGATTGGACTTCTTGGGAAGGGTGTAGTCCAGTGAAACCACACATTTTCTGATAAAGGCAAATAATTTAATTGTAGCCACACATATCCTACACATATCCTATTATATACATGAAATGTTTGCTTATTCAGACCTTCAAATACCAAAGAATGTGAAAGCGTCTTTGTTGGTGGCGATTTTGTTCAAGTGCAGTCCGTCCAAAGAACGTGTCAGATCACTGATACATTCTTTAAACATTGACTGGATTTTGGTAAAAACATTATTATTTTATTTTTATTATGCTTCTCATGTTGAACTCCTTTCTGTAAAGCTGAAGCTGTACTGCTTCCGGCCATGCCCCCTCCAAACGTTACTACCCAAACGAGGCGCACCTGAACCAGTACCTGTATACACCTGTATTGTATTTACAAACAAATTAATGTTTTGTGTTCCTAGAACAATGGGGTCAGATCATCGTATAATTTATGTGACCGTTGATCTCTCCGTTTCGTTCTTTCGTTCTCGTTTAATAAATCTTGTTTAAATTCGTCTGTTTGTGTATGTGTGTGTGTGTGTGTGGCAACTCAACTCCGATCACGGATTTACAACACTAACTACCTTAACATTGTGATGTAGATAATTTAAAAAAAAATGTATTTTTCAATGAACTAAGTTCGTAAGCAACAGTTGTTCTTGTTTGTACGTTTGCTATATGTGTATTTCATCTACTAAAGGTTTAATTAACATTTAATATGTAACAAATAATAGCAAGTCCCGTTTTAAGGCAAGTTTGTTTTATCGGACCAACCGATCGCGTCCGGATGTGGTCAAATTACCCAAAATCAACTGTATTTTAATGATTTTAAAAGTAGTCAAGTCAACTTTATTTATATAGAGCTTTTTTCCAATAGAAACTGTCACAAAGCAACTTTACAAAAAGTAGCAATGATTTTGAGCAGGTGATGGCTGTGTAGAAAGAGGTTACGATTATCTGCCAATTTATTTAGAAAAAAAACAATTAATGTACCTGAACTAGTTTATATATGGAGCTGTGAACTTAATTCTTTGATTCTATAAATGCCGTGTTTATAGCAGTCATTATCACAGAGAGAGATATATTTGGCTTACGAGGTTTATTATTTATGTTCAATGACAATTTATTTAAAATATGTTAATAGTCTTGTGCTTTTTAAAGTCTCTGCTTTTATCAAAGATGCTCTCTGGTTTTATTAAAGATGCCCATCACTGAGCCAGATCTTGATCTTGGTATGGTTTGCTTTGCTATTTCTTCAAGTATGCCATTGAACCACCAACTGGTCTTTGATGTTATCCGGTAATTTCTCTTAACACAATTTCTCAAGAGTGTAATCTACACACATTTATTGTTAGAATTACTTTGTCACCGGGGTTATGAAAATTGGAAAGTGGTCACTTCTTCAAAACTCATTTCATACTTTTCAGTCAAAATCCAAGTATAGATCCATGTCCTGGGTGACAATATGTATATTCCTCCTTGTTCGTCAAACAGATGCCATGGTTGATAATCAACTCTTTAATAGATTTCTCCTTGCACTAATTAATATAAATAGAACAGTTCTGCTAGTCTGTCTAGATGTGTATTTTGCAGTGAATTGGCTGGGTATAAACATTGTTAACCAATAATTAGCATTGCTTGAGTTGTTGCTTTATTAAAGGTTACTAAAAACGTATTTGTTTTATATTAGTTTGTCTTATATCTAATGTGAACAAAACCTTGGGTGGTTAGTAGGCTAGTAATTTTGGTCTTCCGTTCACTCAAAGTCTCTACATCAAACAACTTCCTTGCTACTATATAATTAAGAGATCAAAGTGCATTGATTTCCTCTATATAGCTAATGCTCATTAGGTTCAAGCTTGTATTGTTTTGTATTTTTCAGACTATAAGGCACACTAAAAAGTCTCACGGCCTTACTATTGAACTTGCTCTACTACAAGACCACAACTCTCAGAATGAACCTCATCTAATCATTTGTTTAAAAAAATGAGCAGCTACGTCTTCATCTGGTTATCTCCAATGTTCTAACTTACTACTTACAGCTGTTTGTAATATACTGTGTAAACACTACCATTGTCTGGATTGCTGCTGTTCTGTCAGCCACTTACCAAGGATTGTAGATCTTGTGGTTCCGTGTACAAATGTTTGTATTCATTTTTTTATCCAACCAACTTGCTTTGTTTACTGTGTGAATATTCTTGGTGTTCTGGTCCCGGTTACTTATTTGTCTGTTTTTTCCCTTTATAATAATGAAGTGTTACAGTGTTTTACAACTAGGGTTGCACCGGATAGTACTTTTTTGATATCCTGCCGGAATCGGACCGCACCGGATCTCTGAAGCACTATCCTG
>JAOTRQ010117228.1:0-19227 GCA_028565875.1 Hoplisoma paleatum | reverse complement strand
TACTAGATCAAGTTTTATTCTCTCAATTTTTATATATTTTTCTGAATCCCTCTCAAAATTAAGGGTGCGGCTTAGATTCGGGTGTGGCTTATACTCAGGCCAATACGGTACATTACATTTCACTACATTACATTTAACCACATTACAATTTACTACATAACATTACATTTTACTACATTACATTTCACTACATTTTCTACATTACATAACATTACATTAAATTTCACTACATTACAATTCACATTACACTACATTTTCTACATTACTTTACATTACACTACATTACAATTAACTACATTACATTTCACTACATTACATTACACAACATTACATTACACTACATTACAATTAACTACATTACATATCACTACATTTCGCATTACAATTACATTAGACCTGTTCTATAAAAGATCAGACCGGTTCTAGTCTTCAACTTAGCCGACTCCACAATATACTACCCCACACAAACTGTTTTCTTTTATTGACTCTGGACAGCCAAGGTAAAGTCTCAGTTGGTTCGGTGCCATCCGGAAACAATGACCGTGAGGTAATATAACCCAGGGGGTATCCACGGGGTGCCAGTTTATCGCTCTCTCGCTCACACCCAGGTGTTGGCTGAGAAAAAAGTGGTGTGAGAAAGGTGTGAACAAACTGATACCTGGAAGAAACCAAGTGACACCGGAAACATCTCCAAAATGTACTTAAATAGAAAAATGTTGTGTAAACAAATAAGCTTTACATAGATGCTTTTTGCATCATGCTTTAAAAAAAGAAAGAAATCAGAATTATTAAGTTTGTGTGCTCACTGCTGCCCCCTAGTGTGTGTTTCACTGCACAGATTGGGAAAGATGCAATGATTAATTCCTATATGTGTGTAAAGCGCAGTAGTTTACAAAATATTCTAAATTCTAACATTTTAGAAATAATCTTGGTCGAGTGTGTAGCCACTGATGGACCCCCCCCCCCCTTTCACATCCTCTCATGAAAATATTAGTTCCCTTTAAGCTTCTTTCATTTGCTAATCAATACGACTGACTTGTTTTCATTGTTGTGTTAAATCGAAACGGAATTCAGACGCTCTAAGAAGCTCGGAGACGCTCAGCTTCCCTGAAGTAAATAATACAGGATGCATTTGTTGTTTACACACAACAATTTAGTAAACACAGCAGTTAAAGCTTTAAAACAGGATGCATCAGGTTGCTGACTATACAGCCTAGAGGGAAACTTCTCAATGGTACATTCCCAGGTTAGTGAGTCGACTTTTTTAAACTGTATCTCTGGCTTAATGATACCGCAGTAACTTTTTCTCTACAGCTAAGCTGCAATTTTGTCATTAGCGCAATTATTCGTCGTGAACGACTTGCAATACACCCACTACATGAACAATGAGGTACTCAGCAACGATTGGTACTTAAACAGCGTAAACTAAATACTATTTTTACAAAATACAGATACTATAAAAACCCACAGTGACAGTACAATAAAATAAAGAATGCAGACAAATGTGAGACTGATTTTTACATTACACACAACACCCAACACCCAAAAGCCATAAAACACATGATATAGCGTATCTGGTACAATCTACATTTATTAATAATTAAGTAGTAGTAAATAAGTCATGAGTTTTCTTTAAGATTCTGCATTTTATATCCACTTATATTGTTTGAGCAGCACGTTTGTTTATAAAGCAAAAAATAAGCTTCATATACATATTAGAGGGGGAAAAATGAATACTGAAACATGATCTCAGTAAATAAAAACAACCACACACACACACACACACACACACACACACACACACACACACACACACACACACACACACACACATATATATATATATATATATATATAAAAAGCAGAAGTGTGTGCATTCAAAACAGTCAAAATATTTCAGGTGGACTAAATTCAAACCGGGGTTATTAGTTTAGTTAGTTTATTATTATAAGTTTTTTAGTGTATTAAATTACTGGTACATACATACTTGATGTGATCAGGCAGTTTCTTTGATAAATATTTAATATAGAATTATTAGTAGTGCACTATACTAATAAAAATGAAATTAGAATGTTAGTATTATATGTGAACTGTGCTCTGTTTCAACAAAGTTTGTGACGCCTGGTATAAACAATAAAAGAAGGATTTTAAAAGTAAGGATGGTCTGAGGTTTGTTTAAAAAAAATATGAGAAATTTAATTGCCAACTTCAATGATTATAAAAATTCTTTAAAATAAACACAAGCCTGCAAACAATTGATGAATTACGGTGGTACAAAAATACATTCAAATCTCAAAATCCCAAATCCAAACGATGTTGCTTGAACTGGATTGAATTACATCCAAACGTATCAGCATCCCAACCATTAATGGACAGTTCACCCGACTCCCCTAGTAAACATCAGTAGTGCAAAATGAACAACGGACCACAAGCTGGCTTTATTCTCTACAGCCGGACCTGACTTTATAACAGCCTGGATGTGTGTGAGGCAAATTTATGCAAAAGAGAACATGCACACAGGACCGCGTGTTCTAAATGTTCTGAAACATTAGATACAATCAAGTAATTAGCATTCAGATGAAAGGATGAAGCATTCTGGTATCCCACAGCTGTTCAATAGTGTAAATACACACACATGTGTGTGTGTGTGTGTGTAAGTGTGTATCCTTTTTACATTGTGCTAACATTACTTTTAATGTTGCATCTGGGGCATTTAAAAAATTCATTTAACAGTGAGAAATCTAGATACTGGACTAACCCAGATTCGATTCGAGTCCCCTGCAGTGGATTGACTAAAACATTGAGAGACAACAACTTAATTGAAGGTTCCCCTGAAATCAAAATATACATCCATCATTTTTACTTTAAAAAAGTCTTACTTAAAAAAAAAAACAGGTACGTCTTATAAAAGAGGTATAAACAAGGCTTTATTCTGTCTCATTCTTACATTTTCAAATGAATTACAAAAGATTACATTCTTTATAAATAAAAATATATAATTATTAATCATTATGTACGAATAAAAAGCATTAAATGTAACATACAGTACAATAAAAAAAATCTTTGATTTAATAATTTGAATCTGTTCTTGGTGTAATGTGAATGAGCATGATTAACAGAAATTAATTATAAATGAAGGTAACAAACCAGAGACACAACAAGGGTACGAGTATCCTGTTGTTGTTTTATGATCTACAGCGCACAAATAACACATCCTTGAATTATTTCTGACCTGGATTAAAATATACCGGAACAGTATACATTATTAAAAACGGAATTGTTAAAAAAAAAAAAACATCCCCGACCAAAACAATTTAATATAGCAAATTCAACTATCTTACAAAATAAAAACATAGGCACGAGGGTTTGTATTTACAATCATTTTTTAAACAATCATCGAACATTTAGAGCTTAATATCCTCCTGCATCAGAGGAAAAATTAGGACTAGAGCAGGGGTGCCCACACTTTGGGATGTGGCATCTAATTGTCTTATCATGTTTTAATTACACCATACAGCTTTAAATACGCTTCAGCTTCTATATCAGTATTTAACATTACAGGCGACACATCTGAAAAACTGATCGTCACTCACTGGGTTCATGTAGTCTGGACAATAGCATGTTTATCAGTAATGCTGGACTGATATTTACATTTAAATGTAAGAAACGCCTGATTGTTACAAGTATTGTTTGTTTAGGCTTGGATGTGTACTGTTCTTCACAAACAGTTCGGGTTACTAATGAACTGATTTATCGACTGTTAGATCACGATCAACATCACAGGCACCCCTGTACTAGAGATTACGAACAATAATATGCACGTTATGGTTATTGCATAGTCGTCAGTGCACAAAAACATGTCTGGTTCACCAGTGCAGTGAATAAAGTCAGTATTAAAGGCACAAAGAAAAAAATAATAGTATAATAAAAACAGACTTTGACAGACTGATTGTATTTTTTATAAGTTTTACTGTATAAACAGTCATACTAGTGGTGAGCAGCTGAACGAAACAATTAAACAAAAGTGTCATTACTTATTAGTGATAAGAGGTATGAACTAGGGATGTAACAACACACTTTACCCATGATGCAGTGTTTCACGATCTGCTATTCACTTACCCAAGATTCCACCCATCCATCCACTCTTTTGTTTTACCATCACTACCAGTCTGTCGCAGGGTACACACACAGGATCATTTCAGTATCCTTTCAATTTCACTCTTCAATTAGCCTGACTGCATGTCTTTGGACTTTGGGAGGAGCCCAGAGTAAAAGTACCTGTTTAAAAAACTGTATTTGTAGGAATCATCCAGAAAGAAATCATCAGAGGAATTGATTCATATAAATTCTTGCTGAATCATGACATCCTCAGTATGACCCTTTCCACTAATTTATAAATGCTGCTTTATAAATGCTGATTAGGGGAGTGACAGGCTGACTAGTTCTGGCTCCCAGGCCAGTCTCAGAGATTACACGCAGTGGCAGGTAGTACAAATCCAATCTCATATCCTTCCAAGAGACCCGATCAAGTCAGTAGATGCAAATGTGTAATTATTTTTAATTATTTGGGAACCGAGGCTGGTGATTTTGCATGAGGAATGGCATAACCTGGATATAGCATGGAAGAGTTCAGATGCTCAGGATGATGTAGCAGCAGGTGTCTGATTCACTTCTCGTTCCATCTGTTTTGCATCAGAATTCAGTTGTGGCAAAATGAAGCTTCTCTGCCTCACTATGCTGCTGCTTCACCCACCCACGACGGAGGGGCAGAAGCGGTCACATACTCCCTGAAACACATACACAACTAATACCTTCCATTCGTGTTCATTTGTTATATTGATCTCTTGTAATCCCTGAGGTTTGATCGAGTCACGTTTGACGGTGGTTTGATCGAGTCACTACACCATCTATAACCAGGAGGATTAGCAGATGAGTTTGTCTGGTCATATTAACAACGTTTTGTCACGCGAACACACACAAGAAGTGACAAAAGAGTTACCAAACGACCAAAGCAATCTGGGTGAAAGAGTTGATTTCATATATACTGTCAGCGAAGATCGTTCTGCGTATAGAGAGTTTATAAATAGTTTATTTGGTATTATTGTTTCGGCTTGGACAATCAGGTCACCAATACTGTAAAGCTTGTGATTGAAACTATATTACGCTCTTGTCCGACATCCTGGCTTTCCCCATGCACTGTATCTGCGCTCGTTGAATGTATGGTACCCGGTCAAAAGTATGGATACACATTTTTTCATGCAATGCTTTCTGTCTTGACTGTATTAATGTTCTACATTGTAAATACCTCCAGACTGGAGAAATCGTACTAACTAGGCATCAGCTCAGTGTTTCAGACCCTCACAAGGACAACCAGCTGACGACAAAAGACTTTCTAAATCTAATGCATCATAATTATAATCATCATCAGAATGTATTATCATTATACACAGTGTAGTATCTCTGGTGGGATTTCAGAACTTTGATTAGACATTGGTGATTAAACGTTTTCAGTTGCTCAGGAAAGCAGTGTGAAAGACGAGGATGTCGATGTTGATGAAGACACAGTGTGAGTAAATCACTCTCTGATATGAGCCCGGTCAGTTTGTGCCAAACAAGCAATCGATATGATGTCCAGAATTATAAAAAAAAAACTAGATATCAAAGCTGGAAGTGAGAGGGTTGATCATCAACTAACCTCCCCGTTCACATCTGACTTATCATCCACTTTAACATCTGCACTTTCTCTGTCTTTCTCTACACCTCTCTCTCCATCTGTGTCCAATCCATCCTGTAAATCTTCCATGTTACCCGTGTCACTGTTTGCTGCCAATCTGAAAGTGGGTGAGTATCTGCACACAGATCGATGTCTTAGCGTTAGCACTCAGGATAAAGAGATACGTTTGAATTCTATTCAATTCTTTCAAATCTACACACACCTGTCACTGGCTTCGGAACCCTGAATGAGTCTACGACAAGTCTCCATCTGGACATCCAGCCCTCTCTTCATACTGCACATCTCCATATACTCGTGCAAATGCCTGGTCATGTCGTTCTTTGCGGTGGCCAGTTCCAACTGTGGAAAGGAAGAAAGTCTTGATTGTTTGGATTATGGAGCATTTTAAATATTAAACATTAGCAACATTTTTGAATCTACTTTTTATAAACTAAAGAAGATTCGTTTGCGAGCTGATTATTTAAAGATGTATATGGACAACCAAACATATTTTTAAGACAACAGAATTATTTATGATGCATGAACACCCTCACTTATCTAAGTAAAACACTGGGATAGAAACAGTGGAACTTAATTGCAGTAAAACTTCAGTCACTGCTGTAAATCCATCGCAACCACGACTTAGTGAACAGTTTCCTTAAAGAGTTAAAAACAAATAACAAATATTAAAGAGTAGCCACAGGTCTTTGAGGGACAGCGTAGCCCGGTTGATGGAACTTTGGGATATCAAACCTTTAATGTATAAATCAGCAAATTTAATAACAGCAATGTGCCCTTTACCTCTATCTGGCCAATAGTAGCCTGGTACTCCTGTTCTCTGCTTTTAAAAAGAGACTCAGTCTCATTTATCAGACTGCGCAGATTTCCATCCTGACAAACAAAACATATAAAAAAACATTCGTTTCTGATTCTTGATGACCCATAAGAGCATCCTCAAGAACCCTCAAATTAGAAACAATTGCAGTTCACTCTGATTTAATCTGCCTTATTTACCTGCTCGTGGGTTTCTCCGTTGTATTCAGCAGCATAAGCTGTCGTTGAAAGCGCGCCGGCTGCTGCTGCACCGGTAGATGAGGAGGTAACAACGGGGCTGTTGGAAAAATCTTCCCACAGCAAGAGAGTCTCCTCAGTCTCCTCCCAGGCTAGACTGTCACAATCATCATCAAACTCAAACGTCTCTCTCCTGGTAACACAAACATTATTAGTATTATTACTGCAAAAACATCATGAGCCATTACACTTACATCGCAGTTCTTATAATGATATGAATGACTATTCTTTACATATTGAACAAGCTGAAAAATAAGGAAATCTGTGCGTCTGGACAGTGCCAGTGCAAACTAGAGAGCGAGGAAAAGAAAATACATGTGAATTATTTGAATATTTGTAAAAAAAATAAAAGAAAACTATACAGAAATGATTGGCTATAATGTCTGTTAAAGAGGAACAATTCCAAGTGTGATGATCGGCCGTAAGGTCGGGGCAGCATGATTCAAATTCAATTTTATTTGATTTATTTGTCATTACACATATACACATGTACAGTACAATGAAATGTTTCTCTTTGCATATCTTAACTTGTCTGGAAGTTGGGGTCAGAGTGCAAAGTCAGCCACGGTACAGCACCCCTGGAGCAGACAGGGTTAAGGGTCTTGCTCAAGGAACTGTAGCAGAGCCTGGAGTTGAACCCCCAACCTTTGGGTTCCCAGCCCAACGCTCTACCCTGTTGCCTCACGGCAGAAAGTCCTAAGTCTGATTCCCGGGTAAAGTGATTTGGTTTGGAGTTCGCATGTTCAATGTACAGAAAAAAGTCCAGTAATGAAACTATGAATTGAAAGTGACTGGACAAGTCATTGTCAATGTTTGCAAAGCAGCAATATTAAAAGTGCCCACTAGATGGCAGTACGCCCTTAAAAAGTTAAATAAGTGCGCCGCGATTGCGTTACTATGTTTTGCTAACAATGTTTTGAAAGAAAATGTTTCTTAAAATGTAGTTTTTAATACGTTTATTTAACTGTTATAGGTTTAACATGAACGTATCAATACATTTATAAATGTATGACATTCACATTGAGTTAAAAGTGTACATTTATATTAGCTTGTTGCCCAGAATTGCTAAAACGTCCAAATTATTTACAGCTAATTTAATTACATTTTTTGAACATTGTAATGAATCATTTTAAGAACATTTCGAAGTTGGCTGTGGAAATGTTTTATTAGAACGTTCCTTCAACGTTCTGCGGTTTATAAAAAAAATCTTTCGGTTACAAAAGGTAGAAGAATTTTCATATAATGTTACACATAAACATTTCAGACCACCATTGTTATTAGCAAGGTCATGCATCGTTGACAGAACGTTCTATTATCATCATAGTGAGAACGTTTGCCTATAACCGTAGGAGAACGTCACATGTTTTGATCTCAGAAGGTGAAAATTAAAAAGCAAATCGCCTGAACCACATTTAATTTAAGACGTTTGGAAGGTTATAATGGAATATTGTAGAACTTCACATCATTTCCTCTGAATATTGAAATGTGTCATTTAAAATGTTTTATTACAACGTTCCTTCAATGTTATTCTGCCCAGTTATTTTAATCTGAAGTTTACAAAAGTTAGAAGAACGTTTATATAACGTTACGATTAACTAACATCGTTACAAGTTCATTGTTCATTTCATGTAATGTTTATACCCATTTATAGTTCTTGTGAGAATGTTTTCTCATAACATTAGGACAACTTTAGATCTCCGGGTCGGGCTGTGGACTTTCTGTGGTGCGGAGTTTGCATGTTCTCCCCGTGTCAGCCCGGTGGGTTTCCTCCGGGTACTCCGGTTTCCTCCGACAGTCCAAAAACATGCACTAGGTCGATCGGAAATGTGAAATGGTCCAGTAGTCTCACAAGTTCCCACCACTTACTGGTGGTTGTCGCCAGGAAGTGACCGGATGGAAAACTCTGCTCCAAACATTAACATCCTACCCCAGGAACTGGGAAAAACGGACGATAAACGAATAGATGGAGAGATAGATCTTTATTTCTGGCTGTTTGCCAGAACCTGCTGGACTGGCTGAAAAAAGCTCAAACTGTCGTGTGAACTTTTTAAATACATAATTCATCTTGCTACCTGTCATTGGTGGATTCTCATACGAAGCATGTAATGGACTCCACCATCATCCAGTGTTAGTAGTAGCGCCTTGCCAGACAGCAGAACGTGAAATTGTGCCTTTTTTTTACTTTCACCTTCAGGCGTGGGTGTTTGATCTTCCTAACTGAAAAATGGAAACTGCTAATTAAAAGCGGATCAACTAACCAACTGAATTACACTTGAATGACGGCTGTAAAGGGAGCAACTAAACTATTTGAAAAAGGAATAATGGTTCAAAAATCACACCAGCAAATGTCATGAACAGAAACAAACCTTGGATAATCAGAATGGAAGATCTTGAGCTTTGGAAACCAGTTTCTCATCCACCATTTTTTGGACCAAATTTAGAATTTTTGCGAATTAAAAAAACAGATGCATATATTGCAAAAAAAAAAGTTTTTAACCTTGAACAAGGTGAAGAAGTTTGCTTCTAAAAAAGTGAATGGAAACAGGTTATTAATTGTGAATAAACAATGATGTTTCAAGCTCTAAATGCCCGTTTTTACTCTATGTTAGAAAGGGAGAGAGGTGGAGTGTTTCCACCATCCTCGTATTTTGAGGTGATGTACAGCCGGAGACGTCTCAGCCACGACTCCGTGACCATGGCTCCCCACACAGACGCGTTTCTGTTAGTGCTGGCAAATCTGATAGATTTTACAGAAGTGGGTTAATGAAACAATGAGTTAGTCAAACAATTCGGTTTAGTTTATACATTTGAGTCATTCTGCGCTCATATAATAAAACATTATAAAACATTTTATTATTTCTGCTGAGCTTTTCTGAAGCCTTAAAGACGCTTAACAGTTAAAACAATATAGCATCATAAGACTAAAGCACAATATACAACACATCAAGAGAGAACATTCAAATGCAGCAAGAGAATAGTAATAAAAAAGCAGTTACAAGTTACCATTAAGTTAACATTATATTAAACAAATGAGTTTAGATTGGTAAGCATATTGTACTAATAAAGATTAAATTAAATAAAACTAATAAAGAAATGAAATCTTTCTATCTTGCTTGTTTCTCTGCTGTTTTTTCTGCATAACTGTAGTTGAGGTGGAAACATTTTTAGTAAATACAATTAAATGATCCAAACGGTGATGTTTATGAAGTTAAAAATCATCATAAAAGATTTATCTATGATTAATTAATACCAGAACCTAAACATCTAAGCATTAGAACGTAAAAAAATATTCATTGTTTATTGTTGCTTTGTTTTAGAGAAACATGGCTATAGTAATCTTCGTGGTCCTGATGTTGGTGTCTGAAGGGTTTGGAAAATCCAGTAAGTACTTGTCATTTCTTTTATTTTTGAATGTTGCATTTAATAAATAAGTTATAACAGTGATTCTTGAATCTACCAGCTAGTGTTGCAAACGCTTAGTTCTGTGTCCAACCAGAAATCTGGAACAGCAAGACTTTTGCATAGTGAGATGTAAACCTTTTATTGCTCTGGCCTATTAGGTGTCTGATCCATAAGATCCCCTTATCAATGAAAACTTAAAGTAAAGTGATTTGTCTGTTTGGAGAAGGCTGCAGAAAATCTGTAGTGGTTTTATTTTATGTTACTGAACAAAAATATGTTATAATTTTCTGAAATGTTCTTTTCTGTTACACAGATATTGTCGTATTGGATTGCCAGCCTGCAGTTGGAACCATCGGTGAGAAGATGAAGATCAACTGCAGCATCAAGATCAATGCCAATGTTGAAAGTCAGGATTACGAGATTTATAACGTGAGGTTAACTAAGAAAGGCCAAAAAGATCCAGATTTTTTATATTCGGATGGCAATGTTACAGGAGACACCCGATTTACCCTTCCAAGTCAACATGATCCGTCTTTAATGCTTTCTAACGTTTCACTCTCTCATGAAGGAGAATACATTTACTGGATGTTTACCAGTCGTGGAATGAGTGAAACAAGAATCACAGTCAATGTTACAAGTAAGAGAGAGTTTTCTACTTATTCCCTTTAAAGTTATCTGTTTCATTTACATTAAGATATTACAGTTTTAAGTTCCAAAATCTTTTATTTCTACTTTTTACTCCATGCTTGTTTAATTGGGTCCAGCATATGTTCTAACAGCCAATAGCTTGAGTTGATCTATTAATGTTGGCAGATCCTGGAGCTATGAAATCACTTTGAATTGCAACCGTTCATAAAAGTTGCTGTATAAAGGACACTTGCCTTGACTTACTACACATAGGTCTTTGGGTTCAATGGCGTTAAGGGTTTAATCCTGACTCCAGTCAATACCTATGACAGCCAGTAGGGTTTCTTTAACCAACTGGGAATGAACATTGCTAAACATAGAACACATGAACCCATTTAAGATGGATATACAGATACTATAGGCTAAAATGTACATTGTGCATGTGCTGTTTTATCTTTAATAAGTGATGACAGAATCTTAAATTCTAAGATTCTTTATCAAGCCGGTCTGACTTACTTAAATTTGTGTGTTTTTAATCTCCATTTAGCACCATACAACCTAACAATTAACTCATGGCCGGAGAAACATTTAGAGAATGAACCTTTTCATCTGTACTGCAATGCCAGTGGTGGTTACCCAGCAGCTACTATTCAGTGGTATGATGCAGTCAACACCAACCGGACCAAGGATGCTAACCTACAGATCACCAAGGGAAACGATGGCTTATTCGAACTGTCCAGCAAACTGAGCTTCCTTTCATTTGACCCAATGTGGGGAAAGATCCGATGTGTCGTCATCAACAAATACAGTCAAGCATCACATGAGATACACGTCTCTGGTATATAATAGTTACAATTATTGTTTATACATTAGAAAGAGATAGAAATTAGTCTAAAAAGCTTCGTCACAATTTTTACACTGATCTTATTTTCACCATAAACAAGAAAAAGAAAAGTCTCAGTTTATGTTCTTGAACCTGGTTTATGCTTGATGTCGGCTAATTTAAGCGATTTTTAAACAGTAAGGTTTTACAATCAGATCAGATCTTTTTTTTTCCCCATAAGGTCCTCCTGTTGCGAGGGATGGAAATGCTGAAAGTTCCAGCAAACCGAAGAACTTTGTTGCTCCGTTAGTTGTCATTGGTTCTCTCATCGCTGGACTTCTAATAGTTCTAATATATACACAGAGAAGACGCAGGCAGAGTAAGTTTTATATATTATATTAAACACACATCTTACTAACCCAATACAATAGTGTATGCAGCTTTAGACACTTCTGTAAATGCTGAATCAGGTTCTCAGTTCTCCAAGTTAAATGAGAGAAATCTACTCTGCAGTTTAAAACATACTGTTTAGGTTGAAGTGTTATATCTGAAGAAAAAGGTCAAACAGCTTTACTTTAATTATTTGACTTGACAAATTTTGAGGTTGGATCATCATCGGGACACAGTGCCAGACCCAGATACAAGACAAAAAAGTAGATTGAACCTTAAAGTCAAATAAACAGATTTTACCGCTGCTGTCAACTGATCTGAACATCAGTCCCTTAGCGATTTATATCTGTGATTTACTGATGTGTGATTTTGACAAAATATTTCAAGTCTTAACCTAATTTTATTTGCAGGAAATCGAAGACCTTCCACTCTACCCATATTGCGTAGGTTTCTCACTCTGTAGTTTTAACTATGGTGCTGGGGATTTTAAAACTAAAACTCCATCGTTTTACATTCCAATCCATTAACATCATGTGAAAGCATTGTCTAGTTTTTGTTAGTTTTGGGCCTGTTGCTCTTCCTGATTCTTTCAGTTACATGAACCAGATATCTTGTATTATGTAACTGGGACGTGTGTCTTTATTACATTCCGTGTCTTTCCTTTATCTGTCTAGCTCACATCCTATTTTAGATTTGGTCTCAAATCTAAAATATAATACTTTCACACTTTATAAAGCCATTTCAAACTTTTACTCAGTTACAAAGTGTTTACTTTTTAACTGATAACTGGTTTGTGTTTGTTTTATAGGAGAGGTTCCTCGTGACAACAATACTGATGTAGAAGACGGTAAGCGTTCATGCTCCATTATACAGCGTCGTCAGTTTATCCAGGGCCATCATACATTGGGGGTTAATAATAAATAAGTGTGTATGTTGTTGGTTATGCTAAAGCTAGAAAGTAATACTTGCCATGTACTATATATAATGCTTAAAGTATGTGAACACATTTCTGTATCATTGATTCTCTCTTTGCTGGGTTTGACCAGTTCGGTGTAGAGATGCCAGTCACTCTATTCTCTATTCTTGTGTTCTCGTTGAATATTGACACCTGGAGTTCAGTGTCACTTGGCTTAATTTATTGGTTGATTTCATGGTTTGTTTGTGTGTGTGTTGCAGACGATACTTTGAATGAGCTGATGCCGTAGACTCTGCCTATGGAGTGTTCATTTCATTCTGAAACGATGATCAGGTAACCAAAAAGAAATGTGGTTATGAAGGTGGAAAGTCCCAGATTCTGATTATGGTTACTTTCATTTCCATTTTTAAGACTTATTGTGAGAACATTGTGTGAGAGAGCATTTGGCAGTTATACATAGTTATAAAATCAGGAAGTGGAATTTAAGAGTTTTAAGAGATGATATCTAATCTGTGAAAACATTACCTGTACATACTGTCAAATATCTGTCAGCAGTTTTCATATGGCCAGTAGTTTGAAGTACACTGTATATAATGGGTAGGACCATTTAAGGAGATTCTTCACTTAAACACTCCTCTAATGATTGAGTTGAGGTTTTCTTTTCAGGTTTTTTACCATATGCTATGATAACAGGTGTATGAAATAAAATGGATGGTTGTATTGTTTTAGTAAAAGTCTGGTGATCTTGGGGCTTGTTAAGCATAAAACTGGTATATACAGACGTTTGAGTACTTCCATGCGATTCACTTCTCCACTCAGCCCTCACTTACTAAACTAATTGAATGGGCATAAATGACCACAGGCACACTACTAAATTTCTTCTGGGGCAATAAATGTCATTTATAAACTTTTCAACCATACAGAGCGCTATCAGATGTCCATGGTTAGTAATAAAGATTCTATAATAGGAACGTCTAGGGTAAAATTTGATTATGTAATTGTGTACATATATTTTTTACTGTTTATAGTCAGTCTACTCTTACATTAAAGTGAGAAATAAAACCTTAATTCTTTAAAAGAAAAATTATATATATGTATAGTATGAAAATCTCAAAACGTGACCATCGTTCTACAAGTGACCAACATTCTATAAGTAACCAACACTCAAAACAACATCATAAAACATAAATAGAACATAAATAAAATGTGTTTTTTTATTAGGCTTTATAAAATAAATAACTATTAGAATAAAATATGTAAAAACATAATACTAGTGCTTAAGCAATATAGAGTATAAAGTAATTTGTAAACAGTAATGTGTGTCCAATTTGATATTTTATAGTTCTTACTTATTTAAATTGCACCAGTTTACTTAAAAATAAAATGTAAATATTTTTTGCCAAAATGTAAAATACTGGGTGCATGTATTTGTGCCTTGTGCCCACTAAAAGCCAATTGCCCCTGAGAGAATAAAACATTTATTCATTATTTGTCTTGTTTGTAGCAATAGAACAAATATTATTTCAATAATATTATGATTTGTTCTATCGGTGGATTATGATTTTATTCCTCTCTACACTCTTGCTACTGAGGCACATTAGCTGTGGCACATTTAATGTTATACATTTATTTTATTATCGTTAATCACAATGATCAAATTACTAAACACGTCGCATACAAGTTCTAAAATCCGTAACCAGACCCGTTGTTGTAGTTAGGATGCAGTACTTCATTGAGGCAGTTAGTCCCCGCTGGGCGAAGGGTTGTATAAGAATCTGAGCATCATATATGTAGCATATTGAGTCGAATACCTGGAGCACAGTTTGGGGGCAGCCGCGGCCTGTAGGTTAGAGAGCTGTGCTTTTGATCATAAGGTTGCCGGTTTGTTTCCTAGAGCCGACAGGTCATAACTGTGTGTGTTCACGTGTGTGTGTGTCTGTGTGTTTGTTTGTTTTTCACCGCACAGTTTGGGTTAAATGTGGACAAATTCTGTTTTCAACATTATTTTCATACATTTTAATATTTCATTCTTACTCCGGTGTGTGTTTTATTCAAGCATTAATCAGATGTTTAATAACGATAAATACTCAGTAATTTTACTTTTAGTAATTTTTACAGTAAATTTTTAGTAATTTCAAATGTGTTTTTTTTCTTCTGAACTTTGAGGTATGGATTGTTTTGTGACATTTTTTTATAAGTTTTGTTTGCTTTTATTTTTTCTTCCTGTGAATATTGAATCTTTTGTAGTGAAAATCTAATAAAATTGTACAAAAACACTTGAGATTGTGCGTTTGATCATCACTCCTGGAAGAATTTTTGCATTTTTATGCAGATTTCCCTAGCTGTGAATAAATGTTTGTGTGGCCCTCATGTTGAGATGATGCACGACTCAAAAAAGGAACATTACTACTATTATTATTATTATTATTATTATTATTATTATTTTATTGACAAACTATATATTTGGGTATTTGAGTAGTGCAGCAATCTAAAAGTTTAACACATTACTGCAGTGTTGAAGGGCATATTCTTAAAAAATATCCAATATCAAATCACTTATTTACATAAATTAATACATATAAATACAATATAACAGTAACAAAACAAATACATGATTTTATTACTTAAGTAATCAAATCAAATGAGAACATACTCTTGTGGATACATGCTTTTAAAATTGTTATGCATGTTATGTGATTAAATGTAATCTTATTTTACTAGTAAACTGCTCATTCGTGGAATAAAATATAATATAAAAAAAATTATTAGTATTTTAATGTCATGTTTTACACATCCAAGACAAACACTTGCTAGTTATTCATTGTATAACTTTAATCAGTTCACATCAAACACAGTCATGGATGATTTTGTATAGTCAACTTACCTTAGTTGCATGTTTTTGGATTGTGGGAGGAAACTGTCGCCCCTGGAGTAAACACACACAGAGAAACAGGGAGAACATACAGAACTCTACACAGAAAAGACCCACCTGTGGATCAAACCCAGGACTTTTCTACTTAGCCACTCTGTCGCACTGGTGATCGGTCCGGCGTTCAACTGTTCTCTTAATGATGGTGGGAGGTATGTTGGATGTATCATTATTAACTGGTGTAAATATTCCTTCAGTGTTCTATTGCTGTTTGATAAAAATGAAACTGTTAAATATTAATAAAGGACAGAATCAAATAAAAACAGATCATTAAACCAAAGGAACCATAATTAAAAGCAGATAAACTTGCAGGTTGAATTATAGGTGCAGTCGTGGCCTGATTTGTGTTTGGAAAGGTTGCCAGTTTAATTAAAGAGTCAACAGGTCACGACTGAAGTGCCCTTGAGAAAGGCACCTAATCTTTGCTCCCTGGGCATCGTGCCTACTGCTTACCACTGTGCATTACTGCCCCCTGGTGTTTAAAAGTGGTTGTAAACGTGTCTTTCATTGTACACGTTAATGGTTTGTATGGTTAAATGCTAGTAAAATTCCGCTGTGTGTAATAGCACAAAATAATTTATTAAAATATTCTAGAGCAAGACTTTTGGAGAAACAAAATCAGAAAAAAAGATTATGATGCAGAAAGTTTTGCTGGCGAAAATAAATGTGAATTTTGGGGCTCACCACTTTGACTGTGAAAGTGGAAATTAACGGAAATAAAACATTAAAACAGGAAAAATCTTATAACATTACTAACTTATATAAGACAATCTTTTATATAGCGACTTGTAGAACTTGTACATGTAGTAACAGTGTAAATTGTGAGTGATGCTAGCACACTAGCATCGCTATACTAGCACACCAAACAGACCACAAGCACACGTGTTGGTGTTTAAAGCTTAAACATTATCTATTTTCTTTACGCTACTGGTGCACAAAGACGTCCTGAAACTAGTAGATTTTCTGGTATGTGTGATACAAAACCATTTTTTGTGTTATTTCTTAAGAAAGTCACACACAAAATGGGTGGAATAGTACCCAGCTGGCACAATCAACTGCTCTCACTTTTCATCAGAGTGTCAGAATCGACAACAATCAATAGAGCCAGATTTGGCCCAGTTTTGTTGACAATCGTACGGCCCGATGCTGTTTGACCAGCTCTGGCCCAGCGTCCAGTGTCTGATTCCAAACCAGTGTGGCACGCAGACAGAACGTGTCACCATAGCAACAGTGTGAGGCTATGGTGGTTATTTATAACAGTGTGAATAAACAGGCTACGTGTACTGGTAGCCTAACAGTGGTTAAGGGTTAAAAATGTGAAATAAATGGTAAAATCATTTCTTCTAGGCTATTCCAGCTCGTTTCGGCAACGAACTGGGAACTGCATTTGAGTCATTCAAAAAGACTCACAGGGCACTGTCAGTGAGCCAGATTTGGCAGACTTGGATAACACAAGCTGTGCCAGAAGTGGGCCAGAATAACGAGGCTATCTGGGTAATAGTGATAATAATAATATGACTAATGGTTAAATAATGAAAGTTATGCTTCTCCTACAGTGAAACAGCACTGTGTTGACTTCCAATTTACCAACAATATCATGCAGGGGTCCCCAATTATTATTTTAGGAGTCACATTTATTTATCATTGCAAGGTCAAATGAAATAGTTCTATTATTATTATACTTATTGTTTATTTGAATTGAATCATTTGAATTGCATGATTGTTAGCTGTGTTTGCTTAATAATCAAACCCAGATAATTGATTCATTGATAACTTGACTACCCCTCTGATCAAAGCCAGAAGTTTCTTGATGTGAGGTAACTGTGCGACCCTCCTACCCACTGTGCCATCCATTATTTTGGATACCAGTATACTAGTATACCAGTACCAGAATAAAGCTGTGTTTAGAATTTCTCTGCTGGTGGTTTGACAATAACAGTGAGGTGTTATTTTTGCTAAGCACCACATCCTGTTTAGACTTTGCATTGAGACACGTCATGGAAGTAAATATGCTACAGGTGAAGTGAAACGGCGATCTTAAAGGTTGAGAGACAGCGCACATGAAACAGTTGAGCCTGTGCAGTGATTGTGCAGGGGTTATGTGCATGATTGTGGTGTGTGTGTGTGTGTGTGTGTGTGTGAGAGAGAGAGAGAGATTGTAAAAACGGGGTCAAGCATCAGAGGTACCCCACTAAACAGTTCTTTATCTGATTAAACAAGCTATTGCATTATTCAAAACACAAACACTCTTGTTTATTCATAGATTTTATTCAAACTTGGAGTAAACATGAGACCAGCAGAGAGCCACATGCAAATACAAAATTTTTTTGTCATAATATGTCCTCTTTAATGAAAATGAGATGGGTATTAAAAAGTACAGGATGTAATAGCATCTTTTATAAGAAAAACTTGATTCTAAAGAGTTAAAGGTGAATCTTTATATCGACTTTATTTAGAGAGATTTGATCAGTATTACTGCCGCTTCAGACAGCTATACACAGATCCTATATACAAAACCATATATAATAATAAACAATAAAAAAGCACAGCAGTCATTTTACTACCACATTATGCATAAAAATGCAAAACTTTTCAGTTCCTATTGATTTCTCTGTGCGATCTGAAAACTTGGCCTGATTTAAATTGTATGTGGGTGGGGAAGACGGAGGGGCCTTGTCTTCCTGTGTTGAAACACTGTGTGTGAGAGTGTGAGAGTGAGTGAGTGAGTGTGTGAGTGAGTGAGTGAGTGAGTGAGTGTGTGAGTGTGAGGTGCTTTTACTGTAATGATGGCTAGCTTTTTGGAGTTAACACTGATCCGGTTTGTGACTTTCTGCTCTATTTTACACTCAGGTGTGTGTTTACCTTTATATCATTTTATTAAAAAATGTTATTTATCTGTTTTAATGAGAACGTGGTTGAGTGCTTTATTACATTTATTTTATTTAACATAGTCTGCGTGTATGTGTTTCAAATGATTTATGATTTTGTTTTATTTACAGTCACTTATATTGTGCTACTAATTACTAAAAATGCTACAAAAATGTATATTATACATTTTATGGTATGATGACATTTTAATAATACAATTTTAATAATTTTAGTCAATTCATTATCCGTTCCAAAAATATAGGAGACAAATATTCAATATTTTACACACATTACATACAGAGAAATGCAGTCCAGATGTGTTTCATTTTCACTTCTCTAAATTATAACTAATAGAGATACATTTTTATTATTTACATACCTTGCGGACCATTTAATGAAGGTAACATACATCTAATGTCACCGGGGTGGAATATGGGTATTACATATCACAAATCAAAGTCAAATCAAAAACACTGATTATAAATTAT
>JAOTRQ010117122.1:0-19234 GCA_028565875.1 Hoplisoma paleatum | reverse complement strand
AAGTTCCCACCACTTACTGGTGGTTGTCGTCAGGAAGGGCAACCGGACGGAAAACTCTGCTCCAAACATTAACGTCCTACACCATGAACTGGGAAAACGGACGATAAACGAATAGAGAGATACATTGTCTCAAAGCAACTTTACAAAAAACAGGACGAACATAAACCCCTGTTGAGCAAGCTGAGGGCCACTGTGGCAAGGAAAAACGACCTGAAAAAAAATTGGAAGAAACCTTAAGAGGAACCAGGAAAAAAAAACAACTTCCGTTAGAAGAACATTCTAAACAGTTCAAGATAAAAAAGAATGAATTCTATGGAGAAAAGGGCAGCAAATTTCCACAGGGCTGCGGAATCCAGTAATATAAAAAGTAATGGATATTTAAGTTAAAGTTTATATATTTAATTAAACAAGTACAACTTAGATAGCCAACCTACCTGCCAAAGCCAACCTAACCCGAACGACAATGTAGAGATTTTTGACATATAATACAGTGAAAAACAAAGTGACCAGATAGCCTGATAGATAATGGCGACTTAACAGAATTAGTGTAAAAAGTGTTCATTAAATTCACCACAGAATTATTACTTAGATAGATAAATAGATAGATTCTCATTTAAGATGCAAAACCCATTTGCTTCTTAATCAGCGTGACCACAAATAACTTAATAATTAGAAATTTGGTACCAGAGGTCACTAAATGTTGCTGTTTAAAGAGTAGAGAATTTCTCTAAGATTTTCTCCATTCATCTTTAACACAACACTCCATGGTCACCAGTGACCGGTCACTATCTACATGACGCACCACCATTCATTTAGATCAATACTGCAAACAGGCTATTTAAGCTATACAAAGCCACACTGTACTAGCATGTCTTATGCCATGTTGTTCGAGGGAGCATGTTTCTTTTCACAATATTATGTACGATGGAAGCTTTAAATTAAAAAAGTATTCTTAAATCAACTGACAGTTGAAACTTCTCTATATGGGGAAAAGATTTAAAACAGTGATGCCAAATACTTCATAATCCTTCTAATCCAGCTATTAAAACTCTGTTCTCTGTTTCGGAGTGTCACAGAGACATCATATTCAAATGGTGTTCATATTGACAAAACACAATGTTATATCACTTAAAAAGAAGGATTTTTAAAAACTTTTTTCCATTAAATATTTAATAGAATTAGCATGACAAGTTGTATTATTATTATATCGAAATTGTATTTTTTAAAATTGCACATCCAAACTTGCCTTAGTAAAGTTTACAATAGATTTGTTTTAGCAGTCTATAAAGATTTTTTCCCTTGTGGTTATTGATTAGCATATTTAATGCCTTATGCCCTTCCTGGCATAATTATGCCTATTTAGCTGGGCTTGGGACTGGTACTACAACATACTTGTTTATGCATCCCAGTGACTAGTGTATATATGAGACAATTACGTTTCTTTAATTAACTGGCTGCATGTTTGAGACTGTGAAAGGAAATACATGCAGACAATAGGAGAACATGCAAACCCGACACAGAATACCCCACGTGGGAATCAAACGCAGGACCTTCTGGTTGTAAAATTACAGTGTTACCCAATGAGCCATTGTTGAGTTATTTGGTTATAAGGCTTTGCCATGATATATGGAATACATTTGAATGCATTTGCCTAATTATAATAAAATGAATAATAAAAATTGCCATTTAACAATTTAAAGAACGGTTTCTACGATGATCCACTTTGCAGAAATAACTCAAACCAGTGTAAATCAGTGACAATTAGATGAATTATTAAATGTTGTTGTACAATTTTATTAATGTGTGGATTTAAGTTAACACTAGAATTGCATAATTCACATAACAAGAACATTTGAAAAGAACCCTTTAATTATTCCATAAGTCAATGAGGAATCAAAGTCAATTGGCGTGCAACTTACCTCCCATTGTAAATGGGGTGGAATGTTTCTAATCTGGAGTTTCCTGCTCCTGTAATGAAAAATAAATAAAAATTTATGTTTTTACACTTGATGTTGTTTACATCAGATCACACAAACATGTTATTAAACAGACTTATAAAACTGTGAATCTCCAATTCACCTTCCTTGCTTGTTTTGGACTGTGGAAGAAAATTGGAGCATTCAGAGTAAACCCCCAGAGACCCAGGGGAGAACATCAAACAACACAGAAAGGACCAAGACCACAAACCTGGGCATAGAACCCAATACTCAGTATTACCACTTAGCTATTTTTGGGGTAGTCCAAGTCTAGACTGCTTGTTTGCTTAGTGGACACAATATGCAACATCTGGGATGGGGGGAAAAGTGAAATGTGGACAGTAGTGACTCAAAAATGTGCTAATTAATTCCATAAAATTTACAACTGACCAGTGTGAACATGTGGACGGCAGCTTTGCTTGTCTGGAAAAAGCTATGTGCATGTAGCACAAATCAGCAAGAAGAGAAATTGTTTGGACTGCTCCTGTTATCGTGATAGGCAGTGATGGCTTGGTGGTTAAGGTACTGGGTTAAAGACCAGAAGGTCATTGGTTCAAGCCCAGTGCTTCTGTAAATGTGATCAATATCACAAATTTGGCATTATTTATTTTTTTCATACCAGATACCCTTCCTAAAACAACCTTCCCTATTTATCCGAGCTGGGACAACGCAATAAAAATGCACTGCCTTGGTTTACGGATAGCTACCAATAGGACATGGTAAGGACATGCAAACGCAACACAGAAACGACACAGAGCACCTAACATTGGGACGAAACTAAAGCACTAGCAATGTCTGCAGAGAGCAAATCCAAACTAAAAATCTAAAAGTATGGAGCCTTAAGAGAGACAACAGATACATAGATCATGGACATCTGCGCTAATACAATGCCCCCCCATCCCTCATGTCTCTTTTGACTGGATGGGCAAAAATACTTACAGACGTCCGAACGCTAAAGACATAGTAGAAGGATCCTTATAATTGAAAAGAGCTTATAGAAGTTTAGTTTAATACTATTTGAATGGGATTTTCAACAAGCTCATTATGATGAATCTTCGTACTTTTTGAAAATTATGGCGGAAACGTTCAGCCTTGTTCTCATGAGACCAAAACATTTTCCCACTACCTCCTGGCAGATTTGATGTTGGTTTTGTAACCAGACTTGGATGTTTTTTGCAACCAGTACAGCAAGAAATTCCTGCAGTTCAGTTAAGTTGCTGTAGGCTTCTTGGCAGCCGTAGATTCTTTTTAACAATTCTGAAGGGACGAACAGTTTCCCTTACTGTTACGGCTGTTATTTGTGGTGTTGTTGTTTTTTGCATTTGATGTGCATCTTCATGGTGCTCTATAGTGTGTATATGTAATACCTTTCAGTACAATTTTCTTTACTAGCTTTTAAGCAAGTTTTCGACAATGAGATTCTATTGATAGTTTGTAGATTTTTTAAGATCAAACAACTAAATGTCAAGAAATCTATACTAGAAGAGCTGAACTTTTCTGGGCTTGGGATTAATAAGTCACTGGTGACTGGCGAGTGTGAACAAACATGAGATTATTTTCCACCCTTTAAACCGTCACTTTCGATTAAATCACACAAATCACATTAAAAGTTGGAAATCAGAAATTGTGCAGCTTAAAGCCCCAAAGAGTGATTAGTGGTGAAGAACAAGAGAAGTGGAAGTAAGAAGTGGTTGAGTGTGCCAGGGTAAGCTGGGTAAGAGAGCGTGCAGATCCCAGATTGAATGGGGATATTGAAACCGGACACTGACGACTGTAGTACACTGCCAGCTGTCCTGGAAGTAAACCAGCTCATGGGCAAGAAGAGAGAAAGTGAAGATAGAGCAAAAAGAAATGTGATGATGTTACCTAGAAGTTAAATGCCCTGGACTAGTAGTAGAGATGCCAGACTAGCTATCAGATGGTCGTTGGTGCAAGTGTGGCCATCGCCAGGCAGCTACTAATGTGCCACTGATTGAGAAGCTTGACTTTTAAACTTTACTTAGACTAGATTAGACCGCCAGTGCAAACATAAATACCAGCTAGTTGATACCCGAACAGCTAAAAATATACAGCATATTTTTTTCTTTTAACAAAAGAGTAAAGATGTCTTTAATAAAGAAAAAAATACTAACATTTAATTGATTTGCTTATAAATGCCTATTATTAAATGTCTATACCTTATTCAATAAAATTACATCGCAATGTCAATAAGTTATCACAAAGTAGTAATCATTTTAACTGCAATTTATGATAAATGTGCACAATTACTGATTTTAATTTGTTACAGCGTCCTTTACTAGGTTCCTCCATCTTGATAAAGTTCTATGGAACCAGGAACATCGTTCTAAACATGTGTACACATACAGTATGTAAGTAGAAAAGTGTTCTGAAATGATTTACTGTAAGGCAGCAGATGCCTGGTGGTTAAAGAACTGGGCTTGGGACCGGAAAGTTGTCGGTACGATTCTTATAGTCGACAGGTCACGACAGACGTGCCCTTGAGCAAGGCACAGAACACCTAACTGCTTAGGGACTGGTTAGGGCTGCCCACCGCGCCGGGCACAAGTGCGTATGATCCTGTGTATGTTCACTAATGTGTGTAAATGTGTTTTTTACTGCACACGTTAGATGTGGGCTGGGCGCGGTGTGTAAAGTGTGTAAAAACACGGGGTGAAAACATTCTCGGATCAATTGTGTTTGTCACAAAACTACTATTATTTTAAAAGGTCCTAAAATGTGACATTTTAAAGACAAACAAAGTGTTTCTAAACAATCAATTACAACAAAAACTCAATAATCTCTTCAGGACTCTAAAAAAACTTACACATTATTAACAGGACTATGCCAGAATGCTAACCAGCTAACAGAAACCGAACAGTATTAGTTAGCTGGATAGTTAGCTAACAAGCTAGCCAGGTTTTAAACATGAAAGAAGATTCAAAGTCAGTTAATAAATGTTGTGTTAAAAAGAGGTTTTAGAAATACAAAGGCAGAAGCTTTTCATGTACTGATGGTAACATAGATGCTAACTACAAGCAAGCATTTAAACTATTAGCATTAGCAAGCAAGCATTAACTACTAGCATTAAAAAATGCTAGCATTGTTATTCCAAACTGGTAATTCGAATGGCTTCTGAAATGCAGTGTGCCAACAAGGAATTTTATATATATATTTGATAGTAAATTTAATTTTGTTAGTGTATAGATATGCTTGTATTTTTTTAAATTAATAATTAAATTATTGCTATTACCCAGGTCACCAGCTAATAATCTGGTCAAGTTAAACTAGGTAACAGTTCAAGACTTTTGTACAAGATAAATATGTTAATATCCCAAAATCATTAATAAGGTGTTGAAAAAGATGAATATTGAAATAATTAAATACGAGTAATTATTCACACAATCTGGTGTGCTACATCCAATATTAATTTATGAGAGGTAGAAAATGATAATTCCTAAATTATAATGACTTAAATATGTTACTATATGTTGACACATTATTTCCTTATTCCTTTTTGGCAAGTCTCATCATTAGGTACAGTGTTAACGATGCTGATTGATAAGGGTGCAAATCTTAACTGAACTGTGCTGGCTTAGAGATTAAAGTACTAAACTAATCAGAACGTCATTAGTTTAACAACCACCACCACCAAGCTGTGTTGGTCCTCTGAGCAAGACCCTTAACCTAGTTAATTGCTTGGATTGTTTGTTTAATAGGAATTTAACATCGTGTTTCTCACACATTGGCTTTGTTCGTGACAGGAAGTGATTATTACACAAGGTTCACCAACTCCCAAGTTTATATCAAACATATTGTCTCCAAAATATTGTCTGCAATTCTTCGCATGCTAGTTTCTGGACAGTAGGAATACAAAAGGAATACAAAACAATTAGTAAACCCATGCAGACACAAGGAGATCATGACGAAAGACCCCACTTAGGAATCGAATACAAATTTTCGTTGCTGTGAGGCGATGGTGCTACTCACCCGGCTTGCATTGTACTGACTACCTAGTCATTTAGTGTAAAATAATTCAAGCTATTGGGGAGAGCTATAGCCCTCGTGTTTAGAGAATTGGGCCTGTGATCATAAGATTGCCCATTGTCGATTCAGAGAGTAAACACGTCATGACTGAAGTGCCCTTGAGCAAAGCACCAAATCTTAAGTGAGTGAAAAGCACAGTTGGTGAAAAGAGTTTTATAAATTGTTAAGTCAAGTTTGGTTGTGCTACACAAATTAAGTATAAGCCAAATCATTGAATGAAGATCGTTAAATATATTTTTGTCTTGCATTAATGTTTTAGCCTTTAACTATGGGTATGGTGTACCGCAATTAATGTTTTATGTGTGTTATTAGTTGTTCTATTGAGCCAAAAAAGTATTTTAAATCTCATTAAACTACAAAAAACAATAGTCATTATAATAGTTGTTTACATCACCACACCAGTATTCATCAGTGCTAATGAGATCCTGACAATGCTGTGCTAGCTTCAAGGTCTTTACAACCAGATGAATGATTTTCCAAACTACGTCCAATTCAATAAAATTGCAACAGTCGTATCAGACAGAGCTCAAGGAATTAAAAAAATCCTTCTGCTAGTGGTGGGATGATCTGTTTACGGTGGCCTTCAGTGTACAAGATCCATGATTACCCAATAGAAGCACCATGTGTGAATTAGAAAAGGGGTCCACTGAGGACTATGCACAATTCGGAGGAGGGGTGAACATGATCTACCCTCTTTGAATGCAAATCTGGAATTTCCAGCAGCGATAAACAAACCGGCCATGCTTAACTAAGACATCGATCAATAAAGGTTTTACTTTATTTTGTAGATTTGATTTGACAGCCGGGGAATACTTCTGAAACTGCAGTGTACATGTAAACAATAATTAAAATCGAGCAGATCCCAGATTTACAGTTTGTAATTTGTATTTAAACTCATAACATAATAGTAACTGAATAATAAACTGTCAAATGGATTCCCATGAGATGTCAAGTGGGTTAGGCTGTAGTAGCCCTTTTATTGTTTTTAGTGTGTGTATGGTGTAAAGTGGAGAAAACCAGTTCAGCTTATCAGTTGCAACTAATGCATGAAATTGTCGAAGTGGCAGAATTGACACAATGCATGGGCCACTTAGTATGAACACTAAAATGCTATTGGTTTAATAATTAATACTTTTAGTGAATTGATGGGTGTCAAAACTTTAACAATGGAGCGAACTCGATTTAAAAATTTCAAGTTAAACATGTACATTAAAAGTTTTTTTTTGTTTTACATTGTTCATTTTGTAAATATATTATGAGAAAAGTTATTTTTACTATGGAATTGCCATTCACAACACTGAACTGAACTGTGTTTAAAACTGAACTCAAATTAAGTTCAAAGAGTAACATGTCTGGATTGCATTATTCTACATTTTTATGCTAACGTTAACAAAAATTTTACGTTGCTGAAATTTTAGCGTTTCAATTAAAGCTTTTCTTTCCCCTGCTTTCTAAATCTCTTCACTGCAAACTAGATTCTCTAGGGGGTTGGGAGCACTAAAACCATTCCTACCACGGGTCAGAAGAAGGAAGCACACCCTTTCGCCAAAAACTCCTTTTTTAAATTTTTGAAAGGGTTAAAAGCAGAACTCCTGCTGACCTTTGAACCTAGTAGATAACACCCACTGGCAGAGGGAAACAGATTGGATCACTTACTTTTGTCTCCTGAGGGGAAAAAAACACATTCCTAAATTTAAAGTAGGGTGTTCCTCACTAGTGAGATTTCCGTTTTTCAAACCTACGAGATATTGTATTAGGCCAAACCAAGAAAAATATAATCTGATCAGATTGACTATGAAAGTGTAGCTTCTAACATGATGTAATAGTTTGCCCACCATATTGTTTTCTTGACAAGAGACAAGGAAGCCATGAGGCGAGTCAACTGCTAAACAGAAGAGTCCATTCCCCTATAGACGTTACTTTAGGATGCTAACTGTATAGCAAAACCAGTTTGGTGGTCGTTATTCTTTAACACGGTGCTGTAATTCATAATTGCCGAAATCACCAACCCGCTATCCCACTGATCAATGGCTCCTGGCTATTTCCACACATCCCCCACACTAAACATTCAACAAACCACATACACATGCATACGCCCCTCCATCCCCCTTCAATCCCTAGTGAACCTTATACATCATGGGGCGTCATTAGACACAAACAACACAGTTGCTTCAAACCACAGTAGTCGTGTTGCTGTAAAAAGATGGATGGAGCTTGAGGGGTGGAGAGGACACTCTTTTTTTGTAGGTTCCATTGTTTGGGGATTGGGGGATGGTCGAGCCATTGTTAATTAAAATTTCAAAGCTAAATTTGCATAGTGCCTCCACCGATGATCCCTACAACGTCCCCGGCTTTAATTTACAGTCTTAATCTATAGGTGTATTGAGGTAGGACAAAAGATGTGTACTTGATTTCTGATCTTAGAGTACAGAAAGTGCTTAAAGGGGAAAAATAAGTCAAGCTTGACAGGTATGGTTTACTTAATTATTTAGAGCTACTACAATATAATATATGATATTGACAAAATTATTTTCTATGTAAGTATTAAGCATTTGTCTTGGTGTGGTCAACAATTAAGCCAAAGCAAAACAACAAACAAATCTGTACAAAGCTTTTCTGAATTAAAACGACATTAAACAGACTAAGATTATGAACATTTTCACAACCTTCCATCCATCTAGGACTATCAAAACTAAATACAAGATCTTTACAAGATCAGGCCATTTTACTTTTATACGGTGTGATGTCCAATTGTCCAGATATTTGCTACACATTATAGTTCTCTTGCAGCTCAGGACAGTAATTCCTTAAATTTAAAAGACATGTTTAGAGGTAAATATTTAACCACTTGCTGTTTTTATTGAATAAACCTCCTATGCATGTATCTTCTTAATATGCATTTTAATATTTAAAAGAATGATCCCACTCTGTGTTTTGGGATCATACACACAGAAATTGCCTAAATGAACAACACGTGTCCATTAGCATTTAGACAAAAACCAAACGCTTGTATTTTGCCTATATGGCATGTTGGTTTAAAGCTAGTCATCCTTTCTGCTCATCGCGTTCAAACGTTCTGACACTTAGAGCCTAGGAGTTTGTTGAGATTTGGGCTTTTAAGTAAAAAGGCGTTAACCAAGCTCCACGTGTTTTATAATGTAGTGAAAGATTTAGTATTTACAACTTCAGCATTAAGCAGACGGTTATTTGGGACACAATGGCGAGAGAGTGTTAAGGGCCATGTTCAAAAGCCCAATAGTAGAAACCTGGAAGTGATAATGGGTTGAACTAGCAATCTTGTGATTTCCAGTCCAGTACCTTAATCACTAGCCTAAAGCTGCATACATTCATGTCTATGCTACACTTATGTCTCAATGACAAAACCTGGACAATATTTGAATGAGAAATGTCAAGAAACCACCAGCTGGTTGCATATAACTATAAAAAATACAAAACCTATCTAATATGTCTAGGGTATATTCTACCCTGTTTAAAGTACATTTTCATCTTATAATACATATATGTACGAGATGAGTCATAATTCATTTTCATAGATCATGTTTAAACCTTCATTTAACACATTTACCCAATTTTATATCTGATGCAACATAGACAAACATTGGGACAGATCGAAAACAAATGTAGAATTTTATATACCTCAATATATTTCATTTATACCATCCGAAAACAAAACAATAAGCAAGTAGAATCAAGAGTTTCATAAATAGGAATAACAAAAGAGGAGATGGGTTAAAGCAACACGCAATTGATTCAAATATTTCTTAAGTTCATTTAGAAAAAAATATAGAACTTACACTATATAGCACAAGAAACCACAGTTGAATAAGCTTCAATCTCAAAGTGACATTACACGAACACATTTCCACCATGCTGTGATTAATATAGCCACATAGGTTCAGAGGTAGTCCAGAAAATAGTTGCTGATTACCAAATGGCAACCAGAATACAAATCGACTCAAACTAACGATTAAAAGAAAGTGGAAATTGTCTTGTGGTGCTGCGTTTAGATGAGTTCATAATTTAATCTATTCGAAGGAAACTACAAAACACATGCCACATGTTGTCTGATCCAAAGACAAAAAGGACCACGTTGTTATCATAAAAAAAATAAATTACAAAATAACATTCATTATTGTATGTTGTAAGCACAGGTAACTTGCCAGTGAGTGAAGATAGCATAGCATTAACACGGAGGCATATATCAAGTATTTATTGAGACATATGCTGCCAATAAGAGAACGTCATTTCCAGCCAAGTTAAGTTTTTTTTTTTGTTTTTTTTTTTTTAACAAGAAAATGGTCTCATTTTATAGTACAAGTGTTACAACAGCATGGTTTGATAGAGAAAGATTTCATGTGCTTGACTGGCCTGTTTGCAGTCCAGATCTGTCGCCTGTTTGAAAATGCATCATGTGCATCATGAAGAGGAAAATCATAAACAGAAACCACAGAACTGCTGAGCACATAAAGTCTTGACACGAACAAGATTGGGTACAATTCCTCTTTCACAACAACGATTAGTATCCTTAAGCATTAACTGTAAAATATGGTTAGATGTAGTGATAATCATCTCTGCCCAGATGGTTCATGAACACATTGAAGATATCAAATTCTAAATTTATTAAAACACTGGAATGCTCTCTATTCTTTTTACTAAAATAAAAGTTTAACATTTAATTAAATGAGCATCGGTACATCCATACACAGTATAAACATTCGTTTGTTCAGTTTGATTAAGTCAGTTAACCCCTAATTTAAAAGATGTAAAGAAGATTTAAAATGTGACGTATAAGATGAATCGATATTTAACAGCAGAAGGAACTTGGGGCTAAACACTTCACCTGATTGACATCACTGGAACTATACAAGAGGTTGACAGATTTGGGTTTGAGACAAACTAAGCATCATTTAAAATCGTTTTCCCATACCTTTTCTACCTACCTTTAAAAAAGCGATATTATTAATTAGATAACTAAACAGTATTTACTTTCGTTTTAGAAATACATAATTATCATAATTTGCCTTTAATTTCATTTTTCAGAAATGAACGAACGCCATCAGAAGAGCTAAAGAATAACATAAAGTCACATGTCAATTTAAAAAAATGTTGATACAATTAATCGAATATTATGTTATATTATGCACGGATATCCTCATAATAAAGAACATTAAAATATTTCCTATTTTTGTTTAATTTCTCATATTTAATAAATTGTATTTTAGATATAGCTTTTGATTTGAGTTTTTATTAGTAGGTGGTTTTATTCCATACTGGGATACGTAGCTTTAAGTAGCACACAGCTCTTGATCTAGATCTTGATCTGATTGTATTATAGTAAATAATAAAAAGAAAAAGTAAGAGGAAAAATGCATCTCCGAGGTCAAAGGTGAGGAGCTTTTAGAACACCCACGATTAAGAGAGTGGGGCTCAATTCTGGTGGGGATTGTGGGTTCAATCATTGCTATTATTCGAAAGGTTTGGGGGAGGGTCAAATAACGCATTTCAAAAGATCAACCCTTTTGTCAATTGACTCGTCAATCAAGCCTAAAGATTTTAAATACTGAACTAAAAGCCAACATGCACAAAAGGTAAAGAGTACGTTTGCGGGGGAGGGGAGGGGCGCAAACAAATGTTTTGCTATTTTGTCAATCTCGATTTTTTTGTCAACGATTTTCTTTAGTTTAACACAAAATAAAGACACTTCAACTGCTGAAACTGCACAGCAGGTACACATTCATGAAAGACATGATGCACCTGCATGCACAGCAAACGCCATTACATGTTACAATGCACAGCTTCTTCCTGTGTGCGCATATCCACGCCCACCCTCAACATACAGCATGCAGTGTTTTCGCATATGCAATAAAGCCACACCACGCACACACACAAAGCAGGTGCATCTTAAACCAGCTTAAAAAAAAACTGCCTGGCCTGAAGGTCTTATTTTCCCCCTGCTTAATGTGTTAGCAAGTATACTCGAAACCTGGTGCATGATGGGTCAGATTCAACTGTTCTGGAAGACTCAACAGGTCCGTCCGAGCCACACACAGAGAAGCATTCCAGTTCTCGGAATTGTAAACACACTTTCTGACATTGCAAACATACGCTCGCCCCCTGACGCACCCACCCAGGCAAACTTTCTCTCTATTTGATGAGCACATATTTAACATAGATTTAAAGAGAATTAGAAAAGCACAGTAATTTTGAAACATGAGTGAAATTACTAGACTTTATAGATACTCGTGCCCTGGTATATATAAAAAAGCTTTACAACACTGTACTGGCTAGTCAACTTTTAGATCCTTTAGATTAATATTTTGGTCATTCGTTGTCATGTAAATGTATTGCATTCTATGTATCTTATATTTTTCCAACTAATGTATAAATCTCAGTCAATGAAAAAACCTGGAAACATCTGATTATATAAAAGGTAGAAAATACAATGTTTACATTTGAGTCATCATAATCAAGTACATTTATGCTTTAAAAAACTAAGGAATAGATTTGCTAATCAAAGCAGAGTCTGGTACGAAACTATAACCTCCTGACATCAGCCATGAACCTGTAAGTTTTCTTCCTGTGTGTTAAATGTAGAAGTTAAAAAAGTTCTACCACCACACTAGTGTTAACTTTTAATCTGCTACTAAAAATACTAAATGATGTGGTTACAGACGGGAGAGATCAGACTGTAGATGCTTTGTGCAATCAGATAACAAAATACTTCTTGCAATGACTAAAATTGCATTGGCATGTACTGGTAAATTACAGTAGCCAAGGTGTTGTGACAAATCAGTGTGCTAGTGAAATAGGAAGATGCTCGCCAGTTAAAATTTCACACCACCGTTTATTCAGCCCGACAATTTCACACATTCTTCACATTAAAAAATAAACTTTTTAAGCCTATATTTTTCTCTCACCCTGACAGAGATTTAATATTTCTCACAGGCTTTGGCAGGATAACCGTATATAGTCTCAGAACCAAAATTATAAGATTCTGAAAAAATGAATGACAAAAACACAACGACAGTGGGGATGAGAAACATGAGCATTGATATACAAAATAATATATCGAATATATAGATTGTTCACAAAAAATAAATGACCATTGATAACTCGGGACGTGACGATACACTCCACCCACAATGTGAACTGAATTGGGTTCGAAATGAAACGAAACTGAAAACTGTGTTTCTTTTATATGTATGTATAAATGAATAATACAAATATTATAAGTACCTGTAAGTTAACTGTAACCTCTCGTACCTGGTAACTAAAAGCAAGTTGAGCCAAACCAGACAAGTGCTATCTGTTGTTTGAATTGAACATCGATCGAAATTTTCAGCATTTAGCAAACAATTTATCCAAAGCGACATACACTGTATTGTCTAAGCACACGAGGGTCACGGTCTTGTTTAAGAGCCCAACAGTGGCTACCTGGCAGTAGTGAAGTTTGACACAGTGACCTGCTTACTTGTCCAGTACTTTAACTACTAGACCACAATTGCTCTGCTTTCTAATTTTCTACCATTATAACAAAAATCTACATAATTGGTATCTTAAAAAATTAAGATATGAGTGAGTGAGTAATATAATTAAGGATGTATTCATACAATGGTGACTACTTAAGCGTCACATGACATTGCCACAAGTTTTAAAATGCCATTAGACAAATCATGTTATGAGTCATATGAACGTTTTAAAAGAGCATAAATATATTAATAAAAATTGTAAACTTAAAGGGAAACGTCATCAATAAATGTGTGAAACACACACATGGCCTCACAAGATCTGGCGTAACAGTAAATTTGGGATCGCAGGCGTTTGCGTTCCACCATCAGCCGAAATAACTGCACTTTCAAGATGACTACATGGAGATGGCTGATATGTGACTTTGCATAGAATACTGTAGTAGTCAGTGAGACAGACTCTACGAGGTGGTGAATAGTTTTTTGGTTGCATGTACATTGAATGGGAACCCTCCTGTATCCGCAGAAAAGACAAAAAGAAGCTCTAAATAAAGAAGGAAGTCGCTCAAAAAAAACAAGACTTTAATCTGTGCAAAATCACCGTTTGCTTTACCACTTCCTGAAAGCTGTTTTTCTTTCAGCCAATCAGCAGCAAAGTTGAAAGGGTATGCAGAGGTAGAGGAGTTTAAAAATATGGGAAGAAAACATGGGCGTTCGAAAAAAAGAAAAGATCGCCTACCCAATTTGACAAAGCGTACAAGCTATAGTTCCTCTAGATTTAATGTAAAGCTGTGACACGTCTTTCAAATCCTTTTTATTTCAAATAACTGATGCGCCAGAAAAATTAAATAGATTCAAAATTTCCAGATGCAAATAGATCTTAGTATGTATAATGTAAAAAAAAACTTGCTGGCACTATTGGTCTGGTTGCCCGGTTCGAATTTACGTCATGTTTTTACGCTTTTTGGTTACAGTCATAGTATTTATTAATTACACATGTTTATATATTACACACATTCCTGGGCCTTGCTGTTTTGATCAATATGCTTCAGACAAAAAGGACCAGGAGAACCCCACCTAAAGTGTAAAGTGTCCTTGGGTGTCTTGAAAGGCGCTTATAAATAAAATGTATTATATTAAAGATAAGTCATATTTAACATTCAGATATAAAAATATAACAAAACTTCATATTTACTCCTTAATTTATTTTTGCTAAACAGAAAAAAGGGGTGGATAAATCACATTGTATACCCATTCTGGGTAGTGTATTGTATTTTTCAAAAATTTTAAAATATTCGCAGGAAAATCTGATTTATAAATTTGTCAATTACAAATCTGATAAGCAAATAGGTTAAATAAATTAAATGAACAAAGTTTGTATTAAAACATATCTAAACAGTCCGTATTTAAAGTATTTTAAACTCTTTTGAATAACCAGATTTTTTTAATTAAATTATTATCTATCCGCTATCAGATATTAATAAAAGGCATATGGTGACAGATTTATTTACCTACAAATAACTGAAGAAAAAGTCAAACAAACATTTCAATATTTTGATTGATGGCCTAAAACAACTGCGCTTATAATTTTGAAATCTATATACTGTTGATATGTTTAATTATTTTTAATCATCGCGTGGTTTTATAACCACACACAAGAGATCAGAACATTCTGAACAAGGTCTTATTTCTATATTTGCTTTACTTTATGCACATAATCGTCAGGCCCTGACCTTACAGCTGGTAAGGCCACACATGTACAAAAACAATCTTATGAAAACTCAAGATAAAGTGGAAGCGGTCATACTTGCAAACAAAATGTGGTGGGCAGGTAAATTAAAATATTCTAAAGTAATGTAATCTGCATACAAGTTTTTGATTTAGCTTAGTTAATCAATATACCCAACTGCTGCAAAAATATTCACTTTAAGAGGTTTACTCACTACTTAAGAGGTTAGGCTTTTAATGCAGTTGGGTAATTATTTATAATTTGAAGTCTAGATGTTTTACCTCCTAGTCTTAAAAATCACTTGTGTCTAAAATTGGGTGGAATGTGAACATGACACTTGTTCAACGACCTTAAAGTGCATATTCAGCAGTAGCTCATTAACTCTTAGAGTAAAGCGTCAGACTCGGATCAAATGTGTAGTTGACTGAACAAAGCCAGGAAGCTTTGCCAAACCATGTTGGAAATGACGTTAAGGTGGGTGGGTGGGCTTCGTATTCTATTTCCCTCCTTTTTGTTCTCTCGTCTTAACAGAAATCCATAAAGGTAAGTTATGGCTAGATAGACTGTTTATGGTCAAAACAAAGAATGCCATTTAGGCCTGTGGTTGCGCTAGTCACTGAAAATGCTTCTCCAAAACCCATTTAAGCAATTGGATCACAACATTATGCATGAAAGATAGAAGGACCACTCAGACTGATAGCAATCTGATTCTGTGCATATCAGACTTCATGGACAGACCGCTGTAGTGGAATCAGTAAAGGTTTTAGTTTATATTTAGCTGAATAGAGTTTCTGTTAAACACATAGGAAGATTTTAAGGATTTTCAGTCAGTCATTCACAATCACAAAATGGCAACAGACAAGAAACTTCAACCAGGTTTCGTCTGCATCCCCTCCCCCTCTCGGCGTTTGCAGTACCCAATAGGGCCACCATCCTCCACTCTACTTTACTTCTTTTCCCCCACCCCACTCCACTCAGAAGGCAAAGGTTATTCCATAAGCTTGGCAATCAAGGCAGGCTCCAACAACATTAACCATTTTCCAGCGTTAAAGTAGATGTTGGCCTTTTATGCAAGAAGACATGACAGTGCCTACAAAAATCAAAACAGCTTGATATCCTACAAGAAAATGTACAAGCTACTCTATGTTCATAGTTAAAATTATGTGACAAAGCCAAGAATTGTGGAACAATCGTAAATCGTAAGCAAGAAAATGTTCACTGAAAAAAACAAAGCATGTTGAACAAGAGCAATTATTATGTTAGGTTCATTATACGTTATTGTTTTTTAGTATCTCTTTACACATGTGGGGAGAAAATTCACAATGTTACTGTCGTAGAGTTACTGAGCTCTTACAAAATTTTGACTTAAAAATTAGAAAAGATTTAGATAGATTTAGCAAACATGAGATTTTAATTTTCGTAAAAATACTTATAATGCAGTTAAACAACGGCATAAATACATTTTAAATCCAACTGGCTCATCTGTAATAAAAAAAGAACACTAATGTTTTACATATGGATGGCATAAAAAAGACATGGATCAGCGAACAATGAGATTGCACAAGAATCCACTATTAAAAAACAACTTTAAAAAATTGTAACCATATTTTAATACTCTTTAAATAACATGTGTGACCAGACACAGAGGTGTAAAAATGTTACAAACAGTAGGAACAATTTACTATCATATTTTAACATTTTTTAAATTTCATTAGCTGACAGTTATATCGTATTTATATTCCAGTGAGACATCATGTACGTGAAGCACCAGCTCGAAACGTAAAATGCTATATAAACCTTTGGGAAAAATGCGCAATAAGCCCAACCTTAATAAAACATATTCACAATTATAGAGGTTTTGGTGCAAAGTCTAACCAACAAAACAGGTTGGATTTTTGTTGTTAGTGTTCGTTTAATTCCTCCATGTTAAATGTAAGTAACATGCAGTTCAATGTAATGCTAAAAAATATCCAACCAAATTACCATTGCCAGTTTGTAGTCTCTCTCTGTGTCTACATTCATGAGATTTTAATACCAGAATACCCGAATGAATGCATATTCAGTTGCAATTCCACATGTGTTCATAGGTTGGATTTTACGGGTCATCATGCTATGAACATGGTGCAACATGCTCAGCTGTGGAATGCTTCTCGCACTGGTAACAGTGGGGGTGGGAAGAGACGAAGGTCCTTCTACTGCATTATCATGTGAAAAAACTCCTCCCTCTCCCTCTCTTCCCCTTTTGTCTTGGGAACTCAGGAATTTGGCATGTTATAGAAGAGAGAAGGAGAAAGAGAGATCCAAGCTCATCCACGAATAGTATGTCCTTTCCCAACCTTTAAACCTTGTATCTGGACCTTTGACCTTAGATGAGGGGACGTTCTGCCTCTAGAAAAGAGCTCCAGGCTATGCCAAGTAATGGTAGGGGGTTTTGGTTAAAAGGGAAACAATTGAACTTTTAAAAAGGGCCAGCTTTTACAAGCGCCATATTTAGGATGGAAGAGAACTTTAATTGAGTTACTTAAAATAAACTTAAAAAGCAGTGTCAACAACTGTTGCATTATTTTTATCATAGCACTGAAAGATTTTAAGCATTAATGTGCGTAAAGTCATGATTTGCTTGTTTTAACATGCACATTTGTCATTAAGTAGTACCAGTAATTGAAAATCTTAAAAAAGTTTGTTATACATAATTGATCATTCAAATAGATATTTGATTACGATAGGTGTGCCCTTGTCAGAAGTGTTTGTTTATTTAATGATCTGGTATATATTTTATAACAAATAGCCTCATATCTATTTAATAACTGATTAAACACTAATGCTGGTAATATTGTACTGTACGGTAATATAGGCTATTATAAATGTCTGAAAAATCAGGCGCTGATAATCCTCGTCAATCAGACACATACGGTTTTATGGATTTTTATTTTAGTCGTAACGCAGAACGGTTAACAGACATAAGACACGTCTTGTGTGGTACCATCCAGATGTGCGTGCTATTTGTAGAAAGGCGGTTCATGCGCATGCGTGGTAGTTCCCCATAGCTTTTTGTTGGCTCAGGCGCAGTTGGGCGGGTGGGGTCAGCAGTGGTGAGTGATGGTTAAGTAGGCTACACACAGGTTGCGCCAAACTTACCAGCCCCGTAAGTCTTTTTTATTAATGCAGGGGCCGTGCCCCCAATCAGGGTCAAAGTTCACGTTCCGCTTTCCTGACTAAAAACCACGTTTAAGATGGAGCTTTGTGAAAGCCTCCATTTCGTGAAGCCAGACCGAAAGCCGAGCGCCATGTGTGTCTACACTAGTAGTCAACACAGTTGGGCAAGTCTCCTTAATCCGATTTAAGCTTAATGAATAATATAAAAAATATAACGCATTTTAAATTATCGCTTTAATAAGACAATCGATAAAGAGCTATATAAACCCAGACAATGCACGGTTATAACGGCGCTTTTTTCATTGGTAGCTTAATTCGTTCGTTGCTTTGTTACACAAACTTTCTAACCCTGAAGCAAGTGTTGGCTATTATTATCAGGCATTTATTTAATAACCAAATACGCACACTTGTTCGTTTTTTGTGTGCCTCGTTTCACGAGCGTGGCAAAAACGAACAAACAAACAAACGGGAACTACAAACGTGCATAATCTGCGTTCAATATTTATTTATTTTTCGTCTTAAGAGCCTATTTAAAATTCGATGCATGTACTTTAGTATTTACCACCATGTCACTCACAACGGCGTATTTATAACACGATTTGTACAGATATTATTCCTTGCAACAGTGGTCGCAGTATAAATGCAAACTTAAAAATAAACGAATAGGTTATTTAACCTTCGTTATGTGAACTTTTGTTCGGGGCATTAAAACAAAGCTTAATGGAGACCGTCAGACCAGCAAGAATGTATGCATTACGTTTAAAGTTGAATCGACTCAAATCTATCATTTTCACAATGCTTTGAATAATTTTTGATTTATAAGACAATAATAAATAAGATTT